>BQNB010006107.1:0-67677 GCA_026074375.1 Tanacetum coccineum | reverse complement strand
CTTCGAGTCAAAACCACTACGACTACCATACGAAAATTTTATTAAAGGCACTTTCTTTGTAATAAACGTACAACTACCTTCCAAACTCCTATTCGTTTTCATATTTCTTCCATCGTGTAAATTCTGAAACCCAATCGTTTTTTCTTAGGTTGAGACCTAGTACCATTGTGCGAACCCACGTGATCATTTTATTCATAGCCCCACGTTTTACACTTTTTGAATGCATTTTACAACTTTGGGGTGAGAAACATTGCTTGTTTTCCTAAACCGGACACAAGTACTTTATGTGATATTCCCTTGTTTACGTGTTGCCTAAGTAGCGTTAGACCACTATTTGCCCGTATTATCATGAATCGTTAATTACCTTTAACCGACTGGCTGGTTAAGTAAGCGCGAGTGAATAAATAGATCTATTGGGACTGATAATCCCAATCCGGGTTTGGTAATTCTTACTGGTCAGGTATGACGGACTATACAGGCCAACGGATGTAACTCATCTCGAACCTAACTTGGGTGGTCTTGGTCAGACACCTACCAGGGCAACTTTATATGGTAATATACATGCTACCTTCCCCATTAGCTTTGGTGTTATGAGCTTACTGCAACGTAAGTACTTTTTATGTGGAGTCTACGTGCAATATGATATCATCTTTCAAGACTTTTCTTATCAATCACACTCGTTGTCTTTTGAAAACTTAATTATGCTTTCGCAACGTTTAATTTCATTTGATATCTTGTAAGACTTATCCATTTTAATAAATGCAACGATTTATGATTTTCTAAAACGTACCTCTTTTAGATGTCGTTCTTTATGCTTTGTACCTTGTGATGTTGATATCCATGACACGTCACGCCTCAACTGACTATTTTGATGGGACCCTATTTGGGGGTGTGACACTCGACATATTCTTTAATAAAATGATACCGGATGTTTATATGTTTTCTATGCGAATGAAGAATCGGATTTCATGAGATAGCGATAGCGCTTTTTGAATCCCAATACATCGGTATTTTGTTGTACTTGTATCCATAATCTATTAGTTGTGTCCGCATTCATATGACTTGTGCACAACATGCATAAAATGATACATATTCAGCTTCAGCTGTGGACATTACAGTACAATCTTGCTTTTTGGAACTCTAGCTCACGAGCTTTTCACCTAAAAATTGTAAGCCTCCTGATATGATTTAGCAATCGTCTTTACATCCTGCATGGTCTGCGTCTGAATATGCAATTAGTTCAAATCTGGAATACTTTGGATACCATAGGCCCATGTTATAGGACTGTCTTAGGTACCGAAAGATCCTCTTAACCTCTTTGAGGTGTTTGACCGTAGGACGTGCTTGATAACGAGCACAAAAAAGGTGGCAAAAGCAATATCTGGTCTACTAGTTTTTAGATACATGAGTCCTCTAATCCTTCAACGATAAGTCGTTTGGTCAGTAGGAGTGCCTTATAAATCAGCATCCAGTCTCTCAGTGGCCATAGGTGTGCTCATGGAGACACAATCATCTATACCATGTTTCTTTAAAAGCTCAATTGCGTATTATGACTGACTAATGAATATGTCACGGGGTGATTGATGAACTTGAAGTCCTAGAAAGAACTTTAGTTAACCCATCATAGACATTTCAAAGTTATTTTTTTATGAGATTTGCAAATCTTTTTAAAAATTCTGGATTTGTGAAACCAAAAATGATGTCGTCGACATATACTTGAACAAGTAATATGTCTCCCCCGTGACGTCTTGTAAACAAAGTCGGGTCAACAATACCTTTAGTAAAATGGTGTTCAATCCGGAATGAAGACAATTTGTCATACCATACTCGTAGAGCTTGTTTAAGACCGTATAAAGCTTTCTTCAACCTGTAAACATGATCGGGAAAGTCTGGGTCGACAAATCCACCAGGTTGGCTAACATAAACTTCCTCTTTCAATAACCCATTGAGAAATGCAGTTTTAACATTCATCGGAAAGATAGTGAAGTTTTTATGTGCAACATATGCAACGAACTTCCTGACGGCTTCAAGGCGAGCAACAAGAGCGAATGATTCCTCAAAATCAATGCCTTCTTCCTGCTTGTAACCCTTCGCAACAAGACGAGATTTGTTTCGAATAACAATGTTATCTCATCACTTTTATTCTTCCAGATCCATTTGACAACAATTATATTCTTTCCATCTGGTCTAGGAACTAGTTCCTATACGTCAAGTCTCTTGAATTGATGCATCTCGTCTTGCATAGATTCTATCCAGCTGTAATCTGACATGGCATCTTTGATGTTCTTCGGCTCAAAGGTGCTGACGGTTAATGCATACATACATAATTCAGAATTAGTTTAAAGTCGTTTTCGAGTCATCACAGGCTTGGATGGGTCACCAATTACTTGTTCCAAAGGATGAGCTTTTGTCCAAATATGTGTTGAGAGTTGTACTTAGTGGAACTCATGCATATTTGATGGGTCTAGAGCTGTTGTTGATGACTCATCTTCCTTAAAGTTTGGAGCATCATATGGAGTTAATAACGTATTACCATCAAATTCTATAGAGTCTTCTTGATTTAATTCATCAGCCTCGTTTATTAAGATTAGAGAAGTTTGTTCTTCGGATGTAGTTACAATGGGAGGAGCCTCTTGTTCTTTAACGATGATTGAAGATGTCGAAGGTGACTCTTCATTATTGTGAACTTGTTATGCAGCAGAATTGATAGACACCTCAGAAGATCTCTTCTCAAAGTATTCTTTATACACTGGCCTGAACAATTTATCTAAATCCTCTTTAGATGGAGTATTCATGGATTCTGCTGATGAATCATTATTGATGAATCGTTATAAAACTGGTTCTAAACTATCATGTTCAGAAGCCATAGTCGTAAGCTCATCAAACTTGACATGGATAGTTTCCATTATCTTCGTCGATTATATATTTGAAACCTTCTATATGTTTTCACATATCCAATAAAGATTCCAATGTTTGCTTTAGGTTTCATCTTTCCAAGGTCATCTCGATCATTTGTTGGATAACAAAGTGAACCAAATACATGAAAGTACTCCACATTTGGTTTTCTGCCATGAAGAAGTTCATATGGAGTCTTGTTGTACCTTGTATGAATGATTGACCGATTTTGAGTAAAGCAAGCGGTGGAAATTGCCTCGACCCAAAGAAATTCTGGTAATTGTCAAAAGATAAGCATTGTGCGTGCAGCCTCGACAAGAGTATGATTGCGTCTTTCAACAACACCATTTTGTTGAGGCGTTCGAGCACTGGCATCCGGCCGCATAAAGCATCCTTTAGTTTAATTATAATCAATCTTAGGGAATCAAAGCAGTGGTGATCATGTTAAAACCCTAGCCCAACGGGACTTTACCCACTTATTGTTTGACGGTGTTTTATATACTGGTAGTCCACTATTCCAATCTTTATCAGTTAATTAAGAGCATGATTGCTGAAACATAAACGGGTCACCTACCGGTCCAACTAAGCTCATAATCAAAAGACAAAGACAGAACGTTATTTGTGATCCTATTGGTCCAGTAATATGAAACACGATATGGAGAGCTATCCCGGTATCTAGATTACTTGGTCCGTATCACTAGATCCAGTTGAATGATAGGTCGCATATTCAAACACATAAACAAGTATGAGGTGATAAACATAATTAAACAATCAACGATAAATTAAGAAATCGATTTTAAAACAAACCAAACATTGAACTTTCATTAAGATGGCTAATACCCGAGGGTATTAGCCCACAACCATTGTAATTATACAAGCGTAATCAAACAATGAAAATCGAACGATTAAGAGAGTAAAAATTACACGATGTCTTCTATGGATTCGTGATCAATGCTTGACCTTGGTGGCTGATCTTCTCTTCTAAGATTCGTCTTTAGTGAGTATGGTATAAAGAATATGATATTGCACACTGAAAACTCATTTTTGAGTCTTCTATTTATAGTGTCTGAAAAAGACTCGATACGCCGTATCCAACAAGGTCGATACGGCGTATTGGGCTGGATTCCTTGGAGTGCGCGCTACGTTCGTAATAAATCTTTGATATCATTCCCAATTTACTTGATTTACTGTATCTTCGAATAGTTATCTTCATGGATACGGCGTATGTAGACAACATGGATACGCCGTATTGGGAATTGGTCAAACGCGTTTTCTTGTGAAGTCTTGGCGCAGATACGTCGTATCTCTTAAGTTGGATATGACGTATTGGTGAAATTTCAACAATCTTCAAATGTCTTCGTTTTAGCTCCAAATTATGCGCCTTTTAGCTTGTCTTCACAAAACACTCCTGAATTACTGCATTTATCAACTTTAAAGCAATTAAGTACCAAATAATGCAATAATTATATAAAAGTGGGCAAAATGGATAGGATAAATGATATAACAAAGTGACGTTATTTGATGTCATCAAATATCCTCCCACTTGAATCCTACTTGTCCTCAAGTAGACTTTAGAAAAAAGTTTTGGTTTATGAAAATGTGTCCCGAACTGAAGTTAAGGATTTTTTGTTTAAGCATCGTTTTGTCCTAATCACCTATACATAACCAAGCTCCTCATGAAATATGGAAATGAAAACACTCAGATCACTCAACTAATCTAGGGTGCAACATTTAAGTAGTATGCTCAATTGCTCGGTCGTGATTAGCTTCGTATCGTAAGCTTCGCAAGGATACACATCTCCACTGCTAAAGCTAAGGAAGAACAAGTCAAAAAGCTAAATTGGGTTAAGAAGGCTTACAGTTGATCATTCAATAGTCTTTCACCATAAGTACCACACCAACAAGGCAGCTGTATCGTATATACACGGCCGTAACGACGGAATAGACATATACAATTCGAAGACATCCCTGTTTGTGTTTAACCAGCGGTTAGGATGAAGAATGATATAGGGTAGGGACCTTCTAACTTTCACCAAAAATTGTCATCCAACAAGGCAGCTGAGACATGCATACATGGCCGTAACGACGGAATAAACATGCATGCTCGAACAAGTCCTCGTTCGAGTAGACACTAAGGTTAGTTGCTAGGAAAGGGAAGTAAAATGGTTGTAAAATAAAATTCACAAAACAAATAGATTAAGCCAACAAATAAGGTGCGGTTGCTAGTAACTTTCCCCCGACCGTTCCATGACAAAGACTTGAATATATAGACAGATGCCTCGATCACATAAATGACAAAGACAACCAAAGTTGACGTTCCCATAACGGTCAACTTCCCTTACATCCCGCTCTTTACATACTTTTACACAAGTGGTGATATCGGCCACTTTTTATAAAACTTAACATTGTTGATTTTTGTAACGTATCAACAAATAATCGATCCTTCTAAGTGATTCCTTCGGTATAAACTTCTTTTTGAAATGACTATTTTTCTTCCTTTTTTTCAAAACACATAATCAACCTCGGTTTGATTCCACCGTCTTCACTTTCATAATTTATCCGGATAATCTTTTCCGTGTAGTACTTCTTCATCGGACATAATTCATAATAGCGAAAAGTTACGAAACTTACGAGCTACATATTTTCCCATTGCATTGTGCAATTTCCCAACCATTACAAAGATAGAAAAATTTCACTTTGACATACGAAATACAAGATTTTACACGAAAGCAACTAGCAACATAGAGAAATAGGCTTAATCTACACGGTAGGCTAAGGTGCAAAGGTGTAACAAAACATATAATATGGTGTACAAAAAGGGTTACTTGGGAGTTAACTAACCAGTGAAGTTAGTTGTTTTTACGACATGTAGGCTATTTGGTTGAATCCTAGAAATTTATCAGTTGAACATGTTCTTCCATCTAAATCCATAGTACTAATCATGGCGGTCTCGAGTGATATACCAAGCAAAGTTTTAAAGTCCACTACATCACCGGCATACTTATAAATTTATGGAATTTAGTAGACAGTTGGAAATGGAATAGGCTTAATTCTCACAATATGTATCAAGGGTTATAGTGCGCTAGGTAATGTAATTATTGATTTTTACAAAAGTCATGCTGAAATTTTTTTAAAACCTAGTGTGCCTCGGGAAACTTCGAACTCCCTTTACGTTTGTGGGATAAGGTAATTTGGAAATTACATCGATTTTAGCTTTGTCAACTTCGATCCCTTTCCCGGATATTTTATGCCCCAAAACAATACCCTCGTTTACCATAAAATGGCATTTTTCCCAGTTTAGCACAAGGTTAGTTTCTTCACATCTGCCGAGCATTTTATCTAAATTATCAAGGCATTGGTCGAAGGAATTACCGAATACCGTGAAACCATGTAACACCCCCATTTTTACAATATAGCAGCGGAAGCTAATCTGGGGTATTACTTCATGGAAACAACAATCATAAACTAGAACATGACACCCATCTCCGTTTCCTTCAAAAGATATGTTCTCCATTACCAACCAACTTAATGATTAATTATTACCCAGGCAGCGTTCCCAAAATCTCTTTACTCCAATCTTTAAATCACCAGTATTATCCTACCTTTCCGTAGTCAATCCACTCCGTGACGTCAATATGCTCCATACCTGAGTATAACACATGCTAAAAAGTACCTCACCCCATTCCCCCCCACCCCCATTTGACAATCCCATAGCGATTCAAGTAATATAAATTGAATGCAAAATTGCAATTATTTGAAGTTAACGCTTGACCTATACACCAGTATTGCTGAAAAACATAATTTCATTAATGCCCAATAAGTCATGAATCAGAAGCCTAAGGGCTATTATGGTAGATATGTTATAGCCCCTGCGGGCTCACCTTTGCCACAAAACATACCGCGCTTATTTCTAATGATGTGCCAATTGGTTACAACCGTAACTGGTTACAACACACGACGCAGCTCCAACCCCCAAATAGATCTATTCACATCATTCGCGCTTACTACGGAGAGTAATTAACGGTTCATGATTATGGGACATCAAAGACCAAAGCAGTTACTTTGCAACAATAACGAGTAAATTGAAATAGCATACAGAAATAATTGCATTCATGTTTATAGCATGTATCCCCCTCGCGTGTTTATAAAAAGATTGAAATGCGAGGCTATGAACTCACCTGAACAGTTATAGGGAAATTGATAGCAATGTATATGAAATGAATAGTAATGGCTTCATCACGGGCAACTTAGGGTAATGTATGTCAAGTATTAGTTTGATTGAATATGTAAGATTTTACATTGATGTTGGTTTTGATATTAAAATTATCATAAACACCGTTTCGGGCATATTAATTAAGAAGTCATTCGTAAAGTTTGTGGAGCTAGGGCACTTTCAAATCGTGCTCTATCACCAACAACTCAGACAGAAGTAATACCAAGATGAACTTCGTACTATGACGGCTCCCTAGTATTGTGGTATGAGATAGATCTTAGGACCATTGATTTTGAAAGCACCTCTATGATGGATGATATATGATTAGAACATAAGCTCAAGTTTTTAAGCATTTTTAATCAATATCTGGAAATGTTAAGCACGGTCAAGCGTTAATTAACGTATGCTGTAGGTACTGTTTTGAATGTGTTTTTATACTTTTTCAACATGTTACATTTTAGACCCTAGGTTGGAAAACTTGCAAGAAGACCCCTTGGGTTTTCATTTTTCATAACTTTGGTCCTTCTCAACTTTTATTGATAATGCCAAGGTAAAGACCTTGACTTTAAAAGTGACATAATGACCCCTATAGTTATAACTTTGATAAATGACACTTTTAGTCCTTTTAGTTATATGTTCTGAAAATTACGATATTACCCCTAGTACATGGATTATAATTACAAAAATGTCCAAATTTCTATCCATCTTTATTTTAAACATTGTCAATAGACATATATAAGTTATAATATAACTAAAATAATGGGGAAAGTTTTAACATAACACAAGTTTAATTTAACGATTCATTAAGCTAAAAGGTAAAACGGGTTAAATTAGGGTTTTAAAATGAAAACACGCGGGTTTTAAGATCAACTTCTCTTATGACTTATCAAAACACTTTATTTTAAACATTATATATGCTTTTTAGGATAGATTGATAACAAGAGTTTACAAGTTTAGCTCATAGTTTAAGTAAAACATGAAATTAGGGTTTTCGGGGTGTACGGTTTTGGACAAAATGACATAACACACTTAGGTTTTTGAGTTCAAAGCTTTATATTATGATTTTAGCATGATCATATGAACATTTATAACAATTTAAGCAGATCATAAGCTTAGAGAACCTGGTCTTGAGCTTATGGCTTGGAAACGGGTCAGAATCGGGACTTTCGGCTTCGTACGCCTAGAATAACGACTCCCGGGCTTCGTTTCTTAGTTTCTTTTGCTTCCTTTCTGAACTTGAGCCTTATTAAGATCACTTAGGATCTATTAGAGCAAAGGATTGCTTCTATGTAAGGGTTATAGAGGAGGAAGTGGGGGATGAAGAAAAATGAACACATAGGAGTCCTATTTATACCCATTTGAAGGTATAAGGAGTAAGCAAGGGTTATGATCTGGTCTTGACACATATAGGGTCTAGTGTATGATGTGTCTAAGCTAGAAAATCAATGGTGGAGGTCTAGGATAGTAGATTGATAAGGTGTTTGTGTTTGGGGCTTGCCGCGGCTGAAGTAAGCAAAAGAGAGGCCATGTGCTCTCAATTTTGACCAAGGAATGGTCTAAGTAGGTGAATAAGCTGCTTAAGGGATTCTAGAAGGAGTTCATATAAGTTATTTGCACATGGTTTGGTTTTAAATGGGTCAAAAATGATGATGAAGAGGTTCGGGTCTATTTTAGGGTTCGACTAGGGTTTCACAAGTTTTCAAGCCTTTATTTCATGTATAAATGATTAAGGATAGTTAATACATGTAGCCAAGGTCTGATATAGGAAGGATTAGCAATTGGTTTGGGATAAATGGGATTGGAATTGAAGAAATGAGGTCACGGGTTTGATTAGGGCACGTTTAGGGTTTTCTTGACTTTCTTGGTTTATATTTTGCATAATCTTGATTAGGAATGATGGAATACAGATCCTAGGGCTTATATAAAGTATTATCAATGAAGTTTGGTCGTTGGTTTAAGTTAAAATAGATTGAAATTGAAAGAATAAGCCGTAGCTTGGAATTAGGGTTCATATAAGGCTTTTAGGGTTTTCTAGCTTTGTAATTCTCGTACATTGTTGAAGAAAGGATGGTTAATGATAGATAAAGGTTTTTAAACTCATTTTATGGGTTTAAAATGACTCTTGGTTGCTTACTTGAGAATGAGATGGTCTGAAAATGAGTAAACGGGTCAAAATCACAATTAGGGTATAATTAGGGTTTTCTGGATTCGTTTCTTGTATAGTTGAAGTAGAATGATGAAATAATAATGGATTATGATTGAAAATGTTGTAATTTATGTTATTATAACTTATTTAAGTATTGGTTTAGGTTTACAATGGATAAAAATCAAGAAACGGGTCATGGTTCATAAACTAGCTCGGTTTTAGGGTTTAGGGTTTTGAATTAGGGTTTTGAGTATAAAAAGATGTATGAAAGCTTATGAATTGAATAATTAGGGTTTAAACCTTGTAAAATGAGTCTTTTTTTCTCTCCAGGAAACATTCAAAAGCATCATGGAAAGTAAGTAGATGATGGCATCCATACAATTACATATACTTGACTCGTTACAATTCGTCAACATCTAACCAATTTTCTCAACATATTTGAAGTTGTTGTATCCAAAGATGATAGATGTGGCGGTGCCAGCGAATATGGTTTGTGGGTTGCAAGGTGTGGAGTCAAAAGTGGCATGATATTAGTGATATAATTGTACAAGAATAAATCGCTTATAGAAAAAAGGTTTTTAAATAAAATGTTTGCGAGATTCGCAATTGTAACTTTCTGATTATCAATGAATAACTTGTGTGCTTCAACACTTGCTGCAACTTAACAATCACAAGTCTAAACAAGAGTTGGTATATAAATGAAATTTATAAAGTATATAGATAACACTGAGGTTTATTAGAATATTCCGTTTGCTATGTTTATTTATCTTTGTTTTTGTTGCTAGTAATGTATTAGTCTTCTCATTTTGTAGATTACTACTATCTAATTGTACAATTAGTTAGCCATTGATGCATATGGGTCGTGCATATGCACGAGCAAAACACTACCTAGTTTCATAGACAAACATGTATGCTTTTTAATCTTTAATATCAAATGTGATATATCATTACTTTATATATTTTTTTATATTATCACCTATTTGTTTTTTAATATTCTTATACTTTTCACCCGCAATTTCACCGGTGATATTAAAAGGTTGAAAAGTATATTTGTTTGTTTCTAAAATATCACAAGTGATATTAGACATCAAATATATTTATGAAAATATCACAAGTGATATTAGTTATGTTATATAAATTATTGCAACACTTGTTTGGTCTTGAGAATACGTCGAGTTTTATCATGAGTTAAAAGCATTAATGTTTGACCCGAATAGCCTAAATAAAATTTTGGACCCGACTAACCCAACCCGAATATGCTTAAAACTTTCAACGCGCGGCCGCTCACCCTCGTTATATGACATGTCTAATAGTGATATTTCATAAACATAGTTAATGTCTAATATCACTTATGATATTTGTTATATGACATTTATAATATCACTTGTGATATTTCATAAATATAGTTAATGTCTAATATCACTTGTGATATTTCATAAACAAATAAGTATACTTTTTAACCTTTAGTATTACATGTGAAATTTCATTGTTTTGTATGCTTTTATATATTATCACCTATCACCTATGTGTTTTCTAATATTTTTACACTTTTCAGGTACTAGATATTTTTTTTATCTTTAACCGCAATAGACAAGCACAAGACATTGTTTTACGGTCAGTTCAGGGTTACTTAAGAATGAAACTTTAATCAAAAGTTGTGTTCTTTTTGGAATTTTTAACATGTAATCAATCTTATCTATCACTTGTGATACTATACTCTTAGTGGAAATAAGAGAGTTAAACCTCTTTAGGTGAATTCTTATTTTGCTATAAAACAATGCTAAATTAAAGCAACACTCGTTTGATTTTTAGAATACGTCAAATTTTTACTTTCATAGTTTGCTTCATTTTTATTCATTTTGGTATTTTGTAAGTGACACTTGTTTATCACTTGTGATATAACATTGTATCAAAGTTGAAAAATATTTAAATGATTCATTTTAGCAATTTTAGAGAAATCTCTCAGGTGATAAAGTAATAGAATATGAAACTAGTCACGTTAGAGTAATATCTCAAGTGATATAGCCAGACATAAATGATTGCTCATTTTATTGCTTTATCACCTGCGATATTACTCATATGTAAAATTTCATAATTAATGTTATATTCTATTGCTTTAGCACATTTGATAATACTCATATGTAAAATACAAGAATTAGGGTTTTTGATAAAGTTATGTATCACTTGTGATATTATACCTATTGGTTATGGGTTTACGGTTTTTGGTATAGATTTTAGCGGGGTTAAGGGTTTTTGGAATATATTTTAGTGGTTAGGGGTTTAGGATTTTTGCTATAGATTTTAGTGGTGTTTAGGATTTTTGGTATAGATTTTAGTGGTTAGGGGCCTAGTGTTTTTGGTATAGGTTTTTAAAATTATGTATACATAACTTATGATATTATACCTATTGGTTAGGGGTTTAAAATTTTTGGTATAGATTTTAGTTTGGATTAGGGTTTTTGGCATAGATTTTAGTTTGATTTAGGGTCTTTGGTATAGATTTTAGTAGTGAGGGGTTTAGGGTTTTTGGTATAGGGTTTTGTGGTTTGGTGTTTGGCGTTTTTGGTATATATTTTAGTGGTTAGGGGTTTAGAGTTTTTGGTATATATTTTAGTGAGATTTAGGGTTTTTGATATAGATTTTAAATGTTTGGGGTTTAGGGTTTTTTGGTATAGATTTTAGTGGTTAGGGGTTTAGGGTTTTTGGTCTAGGTTTCGAAGTTATGTATATATATTGTGATATTATACCTATTGTTTAGTGGTTTAGGGTTTTTAATATAAATTTTAGTGGTTAGGGGTTTAGGGTTTTTGGTATAGATTTTAGTGGGGTTTAGGGTTTTTGGTATAGTTTTTAATGGAGTTTAGGATTTTTGGTAAAGATTTTAGAAGTTGGGGATTTAGGGTTTTTCGTATAGCTTTTAAATTTATGTATCACTTGTGATATTATACCTATTGGTTAGGGTTTTTGGTAGATTTTAATAGGGTTTAGGGTTTTTTGGTATTGGGTTTAGTTGTTAGGGGGTAGGGTTTTTGGTATAGGATTTAGTGGTTATCGGGTTAGGGTTTTTGGTATAAGGTTAAGTGTTTTTTTCTTATAGGGTTTAAAATTTATGTATATATCACTAGTCATATTATACCTAATGTTTAGGTGTTTAGGGTTTAGGGTTTTTTGTATAGGGTTTAGTGGTTAGGGGGTTTACGGTTTTTGGTATAAGGTTTAGTGGTTAGGGGTTTAGAGTTTTTGGTATAGGGTTTAAATTTTATGTATATATCACTAGTGATATTTATGAAATATCACAAGTGATATTAAACATGTAATATAAATTATTGTAACACTTGTTTGGTTTTGAGAATACATCGAGTTTTTATTTTCATAGTTTGTTTTATTAGATGCATCTTATTAAATGCATCTTTATCAACTACGATTCACTCGTGGCTTGACAATTATTAACATCGACATTGTAACATCATCAGTGATTGATAAATAATAATAAAATCTCATGTGATAAATCAATATAATGTTGCATTAATTATGGTATTCCACATATGATTAATATCATAGGTGATAAAACAATATCATGTGACACTAATTGTGATTATTTTTGAAAATTTTAACATGTATCAATGTTATCTATCACTTGTGATATTATACTGTTAGCAGGAATAAAAAGGGTTAAGCCTCTTTAGGCGAATTCTTATTTTGCTCAAAAGCAATGCAAACACTTATTTGATTTTAAGACTACGTCAAATTTCTATTTTCATAGTTCCCTCTTTTTCATCATTTTGGTATTTGTAAGTAGCACTTATTTATCTCTTGTGATATAACATTGTACTGAAGATTAAGAGTATTTAAATTGTCATTCTTAGTCACATAAGAGTAATATCTCATGTGTTAAAACAATATAATGTGATATTTTAAAAATAAACAAGCATATTTTTTAACTTTTTAATATCACATGTGATATTTTATTGCTTTTTATAGTTTTTTACATGTGCATGCTTGTAACCTCTTAATTTACCATTTGGAATTTTGAGTAAGTGGGGTATTTTTTTATAGGGTTTTGTAAGTGTTATCGGTATTTTTGTTGGGAGGGTATTTTAGTTATTGTGGTGTTGGATGTTGAGTTGACGCTCACGTACAACATGTTATTTGTATCTACCGTTCCTAGCACTCTAAATCATAAGAAAGCGCACAGATTCAAATCGATACACACAAACATTCTTTGTCATCGTTTGACATTATATATGTATTTAGCTGACAAAAAAAATGGGAAAAAAATACATAAAGAAAATCACACTGATGACAAAACAAGGTATTACTTAGTACTACAAACACACAACACAAACAAAACAAAAGTACATGACTTGAAAGCTAAATAGAATATATTAAATGGTAATGGTAAAGAAAGAAATGAAACAAGTGATCAAGAAGGATAACATTGGATACCCTGAATTTGCTCTTCATGACGTTTGATAGCTGATTTCCGGGAAGTTTCACCAATCTCAAGAGCTTGAGGTTGGGATGGGGTAGATGGAGATAACTGCATTGGTGAAAGAAGTCCTTCTGGGAGAAAGAATTCTTGAGTTTTAGGGGGTATGATAATTGGAGACGGGATTGGTGACTTTTCAGTATAGAAAGCTTGTAAGGCTTTCATGTAAGGATCATCGGGAAATAACGAAAGGGTCGGTGAAGTTAGCGGGACAATTCCAAATGAATTGGAAGCACTAGAGTAAGTTTTCCCTGGAGAGGCCGGGACATAATCCGGAGAAGCCGGGGGAACATAGTTTGGGAAATTGGAAGAAAAGGCATCCTCCAAATTGGCAGTAGGATGGTCGGGGGAAGACATCGTTCTGCTTAACAACCCAGCAGTAAATAACATAAGTTATTTATTTAGTAATATAATAGTTATGTAACTTTACATACCATTCCGGGAGATATAGCGGCACGGAGGACTTTCTTGGATGGAAAAAGAAAAGTAGTTATAGTTAAGGTTTTAACCTTGTTCTCTATAACGTTGGCTCTTGATACCAAATCTGTAACACCCCCATTTTTACATATAGCAGCGGAAGCTAATCTGGGGTATTACTTCAAGGTACAACAGTCATAATCATAGAAAACGAATCAAAAAGAGTCGTTTTTGAAAATAAGTTATCATTCATTATTTCTTCAGAGTTTTTACAAACGAGAGGTTCCCAAAATCTATACAATAAAGTTTGAATGATAACGGTTTTTCCATCTTCATGTCCTCGCCACTCCGTGCCATTAGTTACCTGAGATAAAACATGCTAAAAAGTCAACACAAAGGTTGAGTGAAATCCATAGGTTTAAGTAATATAATTTGAATGCAAATGCGATATTCGGGTTACGTTGATATACACCCGGTATTGAAAACATATTTATTATTGCCATTAGCTCATGAATCCGAAGCCTTAGGGTATGGTGATACGTTATAGCCCTTGCGGGTACCTTTGCCAAAATACCCGCATTATTTCTAATGATGTTCAAGTGGTTACTCATAACTGGGTACACCAATGGGGAGTCCAGTCCAAATAGATCTATTCACACCATTCGTGCTTACTACGGAGAGTAATTAACGGTTCATGATTATGGGGACTTTAAAGGCAAAGCAATTACTTAGGCAATAGTAAATTAAAATAGCATACAGAAATAATTGCATTCATGTTTATAGCATGTATCCCCCTCGCGGGTTTATAAAAAGATTAAAAATGCTAGGCTATGAACTCACCTAAACAGTTATAGGGAAATTGATAGCAATGTATATGAAATGAATAGTAACGGCTTCGTCACGGCCCCTAGGGTTAAGTATGTCAAGTCTTTGTTTTGATTGGTATATGTAAGATTTTACATTGATGTTGGTTTTGATATAAAAATTATCATAACACCGTTTGGGCCATCATAATTCAGAAGTCATTCAGTAAAGTTTTGAGGAGCTAGGGCACTTTAAATCGTAAACCCAACAAGACTTCAGCACAGAAGTAATACCAAGTATATGAAAGACGCTTCTTAATGTATCTCCCCAAGCTCCTTTATTATTGGTGGTGTGCTCTATGTTATAGGTTAGAGTAGGGGACATGATTTTTGAATAGTCAAATCGATGTATGAATGATTTAATGATTAGAAAAAGCAGTGATAAGCATCGTTTATTCAAATGTAGAATGTTAAGCACGTCAAGCGTTAATTAAAGTTATGTCTGGTAATGTTTTGAATGTGTTTTTATACTTTTTCAAAATGTTACATTTTAGACCTAGGGTTGTTGGAAAGAATTTGCCAAGTAGCATCGCCTCCTAGGTTTTCATTTTTACGACTTTGGTCTTCAACTTTATTAATGTATACGCATGTAAACTTGCTGTACTTTAAAAAGTGACATTTATAGACCCCTATAGTTATAACTTGATTAAAATGACATTTTGAGCGTCTTTTTCGTTTATAAGTTTCTTAAAAATTTACGATATTACCCCTTGCAGGATTATAATTACAAAACATGTCCAAATTGCCATGGCAAGCTTATTTTAACATTTCAATAGACATTTATAAGTTATAATAAACTAAAATATGAAGTTTTTAAACATAACCAAGTTTAATTAAACGATTCCGTTACGCTAAAACGTAAAACAGGTCTAACTTAGGGTTTTAAATGAAAAACACGCGGGTTTTCAGAACCAATTCTTCATGACTTATCAATAGCACATATTTTAACATAAACAAGCTATAATTGCTCTAATATAACACTAAATAATACCCTAAACTCCACAAATAAACATACCCCCCATACCCAACTTTAAATTCTTATACCTTAAAATTAACCCCCCTTCCCCCAACTTAAAATCTAACAATCAATACAACATAAAAATCCTCACCACATCCCCAAACCAAAACCCCACCTAACACCTTAATATACATTACAATCTAACATTAATTCCCTTTACTCCTTCAATAAAATACTTTCGGGTAGTATTTCCACTCGTACGCCTTGTATCTTTACTCCGGGGCTTCAATTCTTCAGGGCTTCACTTCTTGAACTTCTTTAATGATCCTAGGATCATAAGGGAGCAAAGGATTGCTGCCTATAAGGGTTATAGAGGAGGAGGTGTGGTGCGAGTTTGAATGAGTGCCCAAGACCCCTATTTATAGCATTTCCAACCCTTAGAGGCCAAGAAATCTTAGTGATCAGGTTAGGACACATGGGAGATGATGTGGAGAGTCTAGGGGCTGTGTTGGAGAGGCTATGGTGCAAGGTGGAGGTTGATGGAGGTGGTTTTGGTTCTTGTGGTGTCCGCGGCTGATTGGAGCAAAAAGAAGGTCATGTGCCTTTAATTTTGACCAAGAGAAGGTTCAAGCAGGTGGGTGAGCTGCTACAAGGTGTCTAGAAGGAGTTTATGCAAGTGCCTTGCACATGGTTAGGGCTAAAATGGGTTAAAGAAGCCAAAAATGGGGTGCGGGTCTGTTTTGGGTTCGACTAGTGATTCACAAGTTTTCAAGCTTTTATTTCGTGTGTAATTGATTAAGGATGGTTAATATATGTTCCTAAGATCTGATATAAGAAGGATTAACAAAGATTAGCAATTGGTTTGGGTTAAAATGGGTTAGAATTGAAGAAATGAGGTCACGGGTTTAACTAGGGCTCGTTTAGGGTTTTCTTGACTTTCTTGGTTTATATTTTGCATACTCTTGATTAGGAATAACGGAATACAAATCCTAAGGCTTATATAAAGTATTATTAATGAAGTTTGATCATTGGTTTTAGCTAAAATAGGTCGAAATTAAAAGAATAAGCCGTAGCTTGGAATTAGGGTTCTTATAAGACTTTTAGGGTTTTCTAGCCTTGTAATTCTTGTACATTGTTGAAGCAATGATAGATAATGATGGGTAATGGTTTGTAAACTCATTTTATGGGTTTACAATGACTCTTGGTTGCTTATTTGAGATTAAACGGGTTTAAAACAAATAAATGGGTCAAATGATCATTTAGGGTTCATTTAGGGTTTCTTGGATTCAATCTTTGTATAAATGAAGTGAGATTATGAAATAATGATAGAATAGGATTTTAATGGTTGTAAAATAAGTTATTACAACTTATTTGAGTGTTGGTTGAGGTTTAAAATGGATAAAGATTGATAAACAGGTTATGGTTTACTAGTTAGCTCTGGTTAGGGTTTCTGGCTTTTCAATTAGGGTTTTTAAGTGTAAAAATGTATGTGAGTGCTCATGAATAGAATAATTAGGGTTTATACATTGTATATTGTGTGTAGTAGCTTGTACAAGAGTTGTGATGAAGAAATTATAATGAAAACAGAGGTAAAACAGCTATTTTGGATGTCATGCTTAATGACTTATATATTGAGCTTTTGAGGACTTGTAATTTGACTTGGAGGGAGTTTATATTTCAAATGAGATGTTATATTACTTGTACATATGTTATATGCTTGATCATATGCTTTAGTAGCTTGTGCAATCACTTAGGGGTATAACCCTTTCAGAGATTAGGTTATAGGGCATCCGATAAGGTTTAAAGCCCTTTTGATAATTATGTGCAAAAGGCACCTTAAAGGAAAATGTACCTTGTAATATCATATATTGATATTAACTTGTGACATGTAATGATGTTTTTGATCTGACATATATGAAGATAGGATTGCCATAGATAGGTTGCCTGAGCCCGTTAACTTTAGTTATGCAGGTTATATTGCATATTGAGATATTGGCAAAGTAAGTAATGTAATGTAATAAAGCGAAAAATTTCCCTGAAAAAGGCGAGTTCATATATAACTGATAGATTGTACATCATCTAACTTAATAGATGGATATTTACATTTATGAAAATTGTGGGTTGTTATAAACCGTCCTGACTCGCGAAAACTCACCCCTCAATATATATACCAATAAACGTAAGCACACAACAAGGATCAGAATCCGCGAGGCCAATTGAACCGGAAGCAGTATAGGGTGTCTCCGGGTCGTTATGTCCCAACGAGGCTTGAATTGAAAATCGAAAGACGAATTGATAATTGATGTTTTGATATGACAAGGAATGATTGGATACTAACACTACTAAGCAAATGCACGAAAAGAGAAGCAAGGAAAATAAGCTAGAGCAGGCCTAAAAGCTAGGAATGGTAAAAACACTTAAAGCTTTTATACTAAGACACAAATAAGCTCAAAGAAACTTAAGACAAATCAAATAAGCTAAGCTAACACTAAATAAGCAAATTCAAAAAGTAATTAAGCTAAATTAAGCAAGAAAAACTCAGCAGTACTAACAACAGTACTAACAGTTTTAACTACCAGTACTAACTTGGAGTTAGTGCTGCTTAGTACTGGTTGCTTAAGGTTAGTACTGTTAGTTCAATGAAGCAAGAAATAAGCAAATAAGCTAAAACAGATATTTAACTACCCCTAATAAGCATTCAGGCATAAGAATAAGCGACTAGAATAAACTACAATGGCAAATAAGCTAAAAAGCTAACAACTGAATCACTATTGAAAATACTTTGAAAAAGAAAATAAGCTTAAATAAGCTTACTCCTAAAGACAGTAAAGGAAAATGGTTTAATCTACTCTATAAAGCTAAGGAAATCGTAAATAAGCAGAATAAATAAGCTGATAAGCTAAAATGAACCACCAGTACTAACAGTTTTAAACTAACAGTACTAACTTGGAGTTAGTACTGGTAGCTTTAAGTTAGTACTGCTAGTGTTAAAATCCCAAAAAATGAACTAGCAGTACTAACTAAGAGTTAGTACTGTTAGTTCAAAATATCCCTTAAAGTTTTCACAAATCATTTTTCTTTTTATATTAAGCTGATTTGGTCCTTAATTATTAAAAACAGATTGTTAAATAACAAAATAGAATACTTATAAACAGGTTTTAGTCAAGAATAAGCACTAATAAGCAGTTCTACAGTAAATAAGAAAACAAGAAAAAGGGAAACTTACAACACCCTTGCTCAAAACAGGGCTAAACCAAGAATCTACAAGCTCTAGCTTGCATAAAACAAGCTAGTGGTGTCCATAAGCCCATCCAGAACTGGCTTATCATCCATAAAATAAGCTGTGGTGTATTTGAGAGTGATTTTCTCTTTAACTACTTAACTTTTTATATTTACTTAATTAAAGCAGCTTGTAAACAAGCTGTGTTGAGAGCTTTTTGAATACAAAACAACACAATTGAGAAACTTAACACTTGGAATTGTAAATTGACTTAAAACTTCAAAGTTGCATTAAAACTTGAAAGTGTTACAAAGCTGAAAGTAAAAGCTGTAAATGGTTTTAAAAGAACTGAAAATAAACTAAGTTATATTAAAAATTAAAAACTAACTAGTTCTAAGATTAACTAACTGCCTCAAAGGCTTACAAAAGGCTCTATTTATAGTCGAATTCTTCTTCTTTGGGACCTCTTTCTTCTGTGTTTCTTTGTAGAGACAAAAACTAAGTGTGCTTGTTGTGTGAGGCGATTCTAAAACAAATCCCAGCCTTCAATTTCTTTTGTGCCTTCTTGAGAGTCCAATTCTTATAACCTTATAGCAAAAACTTCGCGCCGGTATGCAATTTTCGCCCCTTGGTCTTTTTCTTTTGTTAATACAACTTGAGTTTGGCTGTTTTAGTCTCCTCAAGTTGTATTTTTCTTATGTGGCTGAACTTTTGACCTGACTTGGCGTATTGGATTGACTTTTCTTTTCCATCTCAGCTAAGTTTTGTCTCGTTTTTGCTTTCTTTTTTGAGATATCCCGATCCCTGCTCAATTCAAAACGCAAACACACAAATATAATGTATCTTTGAGTACGTTCTAGTCTTTTAAGTCGCTTTTATAATGGAAAATGGTATGTGTAAATAAACACATCCAAAATCCCCCATACTAAGGTATTGCCGTGTCCCTCACGCAATTGATTAGAATAAAACACTCAAGAAACCAAGAATCTTAATCCCCCTCGACTAATTACCTCGAAAAGTAGCTAAGTGTTCGTCAAGGGGAACTAAAGAATCAATAGCTTCGACAAGTCCTGTTTTCACCAAAAAAATTTATATGTACACTAACTATCCCTAATATTTTTAGATTTTCCTTTTTCTTTTCTTGACTGCCTGTTTGACTTCCTTTATTTTATAAACACTGGGATCATAGAATGAGAAGCGTCCATAGAATAATCTACGGATGTCCTGACGGATAAATTCATCGTCCCTGATTTTTCACTAGATCCAAACCAAGCAATTAAACAAGATCATTTGTCAATATAAGTCTAAATGTTAAGCACTCATACTTATGACTTGTGAACTTTTAACTCCCAACATGGATATATGATTTAAATGTGTGTACTCATTTCAACTCAACCATAGATCAACTTATTTCCATAGTCGTAATTCAAGATGAATCATGACTCAAAGCAACAACTTATTAGGACCTTGTAACTTGATTTTAAAGAACGAAAATTTAACTGTAGAACTTTTTGCAACATCTTCATCATCATAATCATAAGTTCTTAAAGCTAGGAATGCGTTGCTTAGTTTGAACACCTACCTAGGCCTCGCTCCCTAGTAGGATATCACGACCAACGACCGGTGTTCTTAGTTTGAAAACCCACCCCGTTGCTAGCGTAGTGGGAAATCACATCAACACCTTCTTCCTAATATGGCTAAGGATAGGTGTCTTAGTTTGAACCCTCACCTAGACCTCACTTCCTGGTGAGATATCACAACACACCAAATCCCTAGAAGTAAAGATGTCTTAGTTTGAACCCCCACCTCGTGGTTAGCGGAGTGGGATATCACGACACATCTTTTACTTGCTCCATACCACAAATGCAGCTTCATTGGCTAATAATTTTATATTACATTGCATTTTTGCATTCATATTTCATTCATGCTTCTTTGGCATTTTAACTTTCAAATTACTAAGAACAGAAAAACTTCGCTTTAAAGAATCAAGTTACAAATTTGAAGCTTTTTCTAAAAACATCGATTGACTTAGTTGAATTGAAATGAGCATGTATGATTAGGTGGATTAGAAGCTAATGGGAGAAAAAGCCACAAGTTACTCATATAAGTTTTAGAAGAATCTTGCTCAGCACATAAACTTATATTTAACTCTATCACTTCTTGTTCTTCACCTTATTAAAATTCAAAACACAGAATTCGTGAAAGCTTAGCCTACAAGCGGTAAGTTGAGGAACTAGCAAGGGCTCAACACGCCCGATCGAGTCAAAAATTATTCTCATTCTACCCATTAGGAGAGTCGAAACTGTGACAAAACACTTATTTTATTTTTGAAATTTTTTTTTAATTTTTTAATTTTTTTGGTATTTTTGCAAAAATTTGGTGATAAAAACAGGATTACATGATAACAATGGCTGCAGGCAGAATCAAATCAAAGATCCCCCCCATACTAAAACTAAACATCGTCCTCGATGTTTTGAAAGGGGCACCTACGTAAATCTAAGGCCGTTTATGAAGTGTGCCAAAAGATAAAACGTTAGTCGATTAGATTTGATATGATTCCAAAAATGAGCTGCAGGATGAGAACCTCCTATGTGGATGAAAGACAAAACTGAGAGTACGAGAGTCTTCACAATCCGGGCAATCCTGGACAATTAACAACACAAACACGAAACACGGGTAATGGAAGAGGCGAGCCTTCACACAACAATAAAACACTTATTCATTTCTACACAATACTACGATAAGCATGGGGTGCCTCCCACGAAGCGCTTGTTTAAGGTCGCTATGCTTGACCCGTCACTTGAATTTATTGGCTCATGTGAAAGACTGAGATCCGGGTACTACCAATTGTGGTACGTCCCCTCTAAAAGTATATTCAAACGATGACCATTCACTTTGAAATTTGGCCCGGAGTTTTGGGATAACTCGACAGTGCCATATGGAAAAACTTGGGTTACAGTGAATGGTCCACTCCAGCGGGTCTTAAGCTTGCCCGAGAAAATCTTCAATCTAGAGTTAAAGAGGAGGACTCGATCACCGACGTTGAAAACGCGGTTTTTGATCTTGGAGTCATGGATTCTCTTTGTTTTCTCTTTATAGATCAAAGAGTTTTCATAGGCATGATCACGAAGTTCATTAAGTTCATTGAGTTGAACTTTTCTGTGATCACCCGCGGTTTTGATATCAAAGTTTGTATGCTTAAGGGCCCAGTAAGCTTTGTGCTCGAGCTCAATCGGAAGATGACATGCCTTCCCGTACACTAACTTGTATGGAGTACACCCGATGGGTGTTTTGTAAGCTGTGCGGAAAGCCCAAAGTGCGTCATCTAATTTATCCGACCAAGAGGCACGATTTTCGCCCACGGTCCTTTCAAGAATTCGTTTCAAACCACGATTGGATACCTCAACTTGTCCACTTGTTTGTGGATGATACGCGGTGGAGAGACGATGAGTGACTCCGTATTTAAGCATGACCTTTGCAAATTGGTCATTGCAAAAATGGGTTCCGCGATCACTTATGATTGCACGAGGGGCACCGAATCTGGCGAAGAGAGATTTAAGAAATTTGCAAACAACTCGGGCGTCATTGGTGGGGAGCGCTTTTGCTTCAACCCATTTTGATAAATAATCAACGGCCACGAGTATATATTTGTTCCCTCTTGAAGACGGGAACGGCCCCATAAAATCAATGCCCCACATGTCAAAGATTTCGCAAACTTGGATAGAGTTTTGTGGCATCTCATCACGTTGCGAAATTTTGCCTTGACGTTGACATATGTCACATCGGGTGACAAAGTCGTGGGCATCCTTGTAGATCGTGGGCCAATAGAAACCTGAATCGAAGATCTTTTTAGCGGTGTAATTGGCACCGTAGTGTCCCCCAGTGGGTCCACTATGGCAAGCTTTAAGAATGTCAAAAGCTTCTTGCCCCGAAACACAACGCCTAATCACTTGATCAGCACAGATCTTAAATAGAAAGGGGTCGTCCCAAAAGTAGTGTTTGACGTCTTTGAAAAACTTTCTTTTCTGCTGAGACGACATCCCTTTGATCACAAAATTCCCCGCATGGTAGTTTGCAAAATCGGCAAACCATGGGGCATTATCATCACCACGAAAGGTAACCATCCCAAGTGTCTCGAGAGGAAATGTTTCCGTAATTTCCTTTTTCTCGAGCTCACTTTGATGGGGATTTTCAAGTCTAGAAAGGTGGTCTGCGGCGAGATTTTCTGCTCCTTTTTTATCACGGATAACGACATCAAATTCTTGGAGCAGCAAAATCCACCGGAGCAATCTTGGCTTAGCATCTTGCTTAGCAAGCAAGTACTTGAGAGCCGAATGGTCCGTATACACTATGCTTTTGGACAAGACAAGATATGGCCGGAATTTCTCGAAAGCATACACTACGGCAAGTAATTCTTTTTCCGTTGTAGTGTAATGTGCTTGAGCCTCGGTCATAGTTTTGCTTGCATAGTGTATCGGCTGGAAGTGCTTGGTCTTACGTTGCCCTAGGACTGCCCCAACAGCAAAATCACTTGCATCACACATGATTTCAAAGGGCAAGTCCCAATCGGGAGCAACTAGAATTGGAGCCTGGGTTAACTTCATCTTAAGGGTTTCAAATGCTTCGATGCATTCCTTCGAGAAGATAAACGGAGTTTCTTTTTCAAGGAGGTGGGTCATAGGCCGGGCGATTTTGGAAAAATCCTGAATAAATCGTCGGTAGAATCCGGCGTGACCGAGAAAACTGCGAATACCCTTCACGGTAGTGGGATGAGGCAATTTTGCAATGACATCAACTTTTGCCTTATCAACCTCAATCCCAGATTAGAAAATCTTATGCCAAGGGCTATGCCTTCCTTGATCATACAGTGGCACTTTTTCCCAATTTTGCACAAATTGGTGGTCTTTAACAACCTTTGGAGCATTTAGTCTAAATGGGAAAAGGCAAGAGGAGAAAAGAAACACCGAAAACCGAGGAAAAAAAAAAAAAAAATCCATCATGAAGACTTCCTGGGTTTCTTAATCATATCGTGAAAGAAATGCAACCATACACCTTTGGAACAGTGCCCGGTGCATTGCATACCCAAAAGGCATGCGACGATAGGCGACATGACCCGTAAGGGCAGGTGAGGTAGTCTCTCTTGATCAATGGTCGAATTGGGATTGAAAGTAGCCAGAGAATCGTCCAAAAAGCAATAGACTCATTTCCGGCTAATCTTTCAAGCATCTGAACCATAATGGCAACGGAAAATGGTCTTTACGAGTTACAATCTTTGAGTTTTCGGTAATCGATGCAAACTCGCCATCCCGTAACCAACCTAGTGGGTATTAACTCATTTTCTTCATTTTTTACCACGGTTATGCCTCCCTTCTTAGGGACACAATGAACCGGGCTTACCCAGGGACTGTCAGAGATAGGGTAAATTAACCCGGCATCAAAAAGTTTAATAACTTCTTGCTTAATAACCTCATGGATTTTGGGGTTAACCCTTATCTGATGTTGAACTACGGGTTTGGCATTTTCCTTCATCAAAAATCTTTTGGGTGCAAACTGTGATATATCCCTAATATCAGAAATCTTCCAAGCTATGCATGTTTATGTGAACTTAAGAACCTGAACAGGGCGGTTTACTCCTCATCTTTAAGTTTTAGCGATTATGACGGGTAATTTTCATCACCCTACAAAACGCATACTTAAGATGGGATGGAAGTCTTTGATTCTAGTCGGGAGGATCTTCACATGAGATTGAATCTTTCAGGCACATTAATTTCACAGATTGTGACGGAGGGAAGGTTTGGGTCACTATTGATCACACTTAACAATTCCTCAAGTAAACAGATCTCCTTCAGAATCATAGATGCCGTCAACATCACACAGTATTGAATCATCTTGTCCAGAATGCATCGATCTCTTCCATTAGAAAATCATTTCCTCCGATGGGAGTGAAAGCTGGAGAGCGATAAATCGATCGTAAGGTCGCAAGTATAAGTGGGATTGCCACTTCCAGAAATTTCAAGTACTTCTTGAACATATCTTCACAAGCAATGTCAATAACATCGACTCGGTTAACCGATTCAATGATATTGTAGGAGAAAGTTTTAGTATCACCAACTTTGAAGGTCACGGATTGGTCATCATGTCTAAGGGTCATTTGTTCACCGTGAACATCTATCAAGGCACGTGCCATTCTCAAGAAAGGTCTTCCTAGAATTAGGGGAACCCGAGGATCGGCAACGTAATCAACGACCACAAAATCGACAGGAAAGAAGAACGTTCCAACTTTTACGAAAACATCCTCGGCGATGCCGGTTGGAGTAGAAATCGTTCGGTCGGCAAGTTCAAGTATCATTCGGGTTTTGGTCAAAGCTGGGAGACTTAGTTCTTTCCAAATGGAGAGAGGCATTAGGTTGATGCTTGCACCGAGATCGGCCAAGGCTAAGCATTCATTCATCTCCGGAAAATCACATGGTATAAGAAATCTACAAGTTTCTCAGGAAACTTTTTAGATAACCGCCGAGCAATTCTCGTTTACCGGTTCCTAGTCAACTCAATCATTTTTATCCTTTATCATTGAGAGCTTTCTAAACATTGGTTCAAATTTGGCATGTGTAGGAGAGCGTCCTCGAAACTTAGCTCGAAATGGAGATTCTTGAAAATCTCATAAATTTTGAAGCTAGAAGAATCGTCCTTTTTCACGGAGCTTCTCTTTTTGGCCTTGAAGGATAAGGCTAATGTGGTTAGTCTTTGAAGCAACAATGGCTCACCAATTTGGTCATCAGTTTGGACCACCGGAGGTTGGATGTTTTCGGTGCTTAGTTGCACCATATCCTTTGTCACCTCGGGTACATTTTCCATCTCTTTAGGAGGAGAAGAAATTTGAGGTCCATTATAGGAAACACGCTTCTGGAGTGAATGCTTTTACATCACCTTTCGGCATTGATGTGTCAAAGAAACCGTCTTTAAAACCATCACTCAAAAGCGATATAGGTTATGTCAAAACTGAGTCTAGATCGAAAACACCTCCACCTAGGAGAAACATTTCTTCTCAACCAAGATACAACACATATCAATCCAGGAGAAACTATAGACAACCAATTCATCAAAACTTCTATCCTATGAATTGGAACAACCAACAAAATCAAGGCTTTGTACATATGGGAAATTGTATCCCATTTCAATATCCCGATCAATTGCACAAATGCAAGGGATGTACAAAACTAACATTTTCGGACCCATGAGATATTGGGGACTAAACACTTGAATTTGTTTTTGTTGAAATAGGTATGCTTGGAACCGGATGAGTGGATCACAGATAGTGGTTGCTCCAAACATATGACCGGTAACAAGAGTTTATTCTCTACCCACAAAGCATACGATGGTGGTAACGTTGTTTTTGGAAGTAACTTGAAAAGAAAGATCATAGGCAAAGGTATGATCTCTAATGACTCTCTCACCATATCTAATGTAGAACACGTAGATTAGTGTTGGCCAAATTTGTGACAATAAGTGTCAAGTATTATTCACGGAAGAAGGTAGTGAAATAATTAAAGATGGTAAAATCATAGGAAAAGGAATTAGGAAAAATGGTCTATACGTAATGAAATTAGGAAATATGTCTCAAGACAAATTATGTCTCGCCACGGTAGTGAATAATTCTACCTTATGGCACAGAAGACTTGGTCACGCTAATATGCGTTTAATTCAATCGTTGTCGTCTAAGGAACTAGTTAGAAACTTACCTAAGCTAAAATACGATAAACATTTTTGTGATGCTTGTAAAATTAGGAAGCAAGCTCATGCAAGTCATAAAGGTAAAAATATGCTTTCCACTAAAAGATGTTTAGAACTATTACATATGGACTTGTTTGGTCCATCGGCAATTAAAAGCTATGGAGGTAATTCATACACCTTAGTTGTAGTAGATGATTACTCCAGGTATACATGGACTAGATTTCTAAAGACTAAAAATGAAGCTTTTCATAAATTTAAAATATTAAGTAGGAAAATTCAAAACCAACTAAGTAGTTTTATAATAGCTATTAAAACGGATCATGGTCGGGAATTTGATAATGAGGTACAATTTGGAGCTTATTAAGATGCACAAGGCATTACTCATAACTTCTTGGCTCCATGTACTCCACAATCAAATGGGGTAGTAGAAAGAAAGAATATGACCTTACAAGAGATGTCTAAGACCATTCTTAATGAACAATCAATTACACAAAAGTTTTGGTGTAATGCCGTTGATACGTCAACTTATATATTAAATAGAATATTAATTCGACCAATACTAGGAAAAAAATCCTTATGAAATATTTAGAGGTAGGAAACCTTCTTTGAAATATTTTAAAGTATTTGGAAGCAAGTGGCTTCATCTTGAATACTAAAGACTATCTAACCAAGTTTGACCCAAAATCATATGAAGGTGTTTTTTTAGGATATTCTCAAAATTGCAAAACTTATGTGGTATTAAATAAACACACAATGAAAGTCAAAGTATCACTCAACGTGACATTCGATGAAATTCCTCCTCCTACCAAATTATCACCATTGGTTGATGATGATGTTGGTAAAGAAGAAGCCATTAGAAAAATACCAAAGTAGTAAATACTAATAATGAAGAAGATGAGTCGATAGAAGTTGAAGAAATTGTTAATATTAAGGAGTCCAAAAATCATCCACTAGATCAAGTAATAGGAAATCTTATATTAAAGGATCAGGAAGTGCTACATAGGATCCCTTAAAAAGACAATAGATAATAGTCTACTTTTTGAGAAACATGACTTAATAACGAATCTGCCAGGGTCCTACCAAGTTTCTTCTCTCATTCTCAAGGAGACCTCTCTTCTTATAGATATAACACGCCTGAGAGCAATTTCTCTCGTATGTATCCTCTGTCACTTCTTATGCAACATCAATCAATTTAAACATAAAAAAACAAAACTATTATAACTCCTAGAGATGAACAATTAGGACTGGTATCCTTATATATAAGGGTGATGTTGCTGTGTTTATGAGGATGAATCCCCTTCGCATTGAGGAGCTTTCTAACCTTGGTTCAAAATTTGGGCATGTGTCGGAGTAGCATTCCCGAACTTAGCTGCGAAATGTGGGTAGCGCGGAGCCAGGGTCGAGACTGACAATATTTCCATAAATCTTGAAGCTAATGCTTGTCTTTTTTCACGAAGCTTACTCTTGAGTGTTGGCGAGCCCTGAAGGACTCAAGGCAAGTTGGGTTTAGTCTTTATGGCAGCAACCAACGGAGCTAAAGCCAATATTTCTAACATTAGTTTTGGACGCCACTGAGGTTGATGTTTTCCGATACTCATGTTCGCCCCGAATCCTTGTACCACTACGGGTTCATGATTTCCAGAGCTCGTTCTAGGAGGAGAAGAAATTTGAGGTCGCATTATAGGTCAAACACCGCTTCGGGTAGTGATTGCTTTCATCATCACCTTTGCGGGTTAGCATAGGTGCGTTATAGTTGGCCAGAGGACCCAAGCCTCGTCAGTATAAAGCGTTATTACTAATTCATACGAAATTATAGTGACACATGTCCGTTACCATTATTCCATTTGAATTTTGCAATATTTTGGCTCTAACAGCACAAAACAATAGTCATTACGCTTCATGAAACGGTAGTTATCAAAATGGGCTTAGACACACCTGGTGTCTGGTGGAAACTAGAACTCTGGCTAACGGGTGGAGCTTGAAAAGTCGGAGGGTTATAATAATCTGGGTATGTAACTTTGTCCTATGATATTGAAATTCTATATACCCGATTGGTTAAAATTGTTCCCCCGATTTTGGTTGAAATTGATCCCCTACTGATTCGGAGTCTGTTTTGACGGCTGCTAGGAGGCGCGAAAACCTAGGGGACGTCGAATTTCTGTTTGCAACCATCCGAGGTCGGATAACTGCATTCCTTGTTCTGTTAGTTAACTGCGGCACTTGTGGGCACGTATTCTTGGATATTTGTCACGCTAAATGTTGCCACTTCAGTAGCTGGAATAATTTTGGTAAGAATGACCACGAACCCCAGCAATTTACACAACTTTGCTAAAGAACCCTCGTTTTACGGCGCGGGAGCTGATTTTCGGTTTATTCTGAATCGAGTAATCAATGCTCGAACCATATCTTTTAGCTCAAGCAACAAGTAGATGTGAAACTCTGCTGGGGTAGAAGAGCTCGTACTCACTTTTGAAAAAGTGGCCTTGAGCTTCTGATTGATGAACTTGGACTTGCTCTCAGAGTAAATTTATATAGGCATTCTCGAGGTTTTTATCAGACAAAAAGATATTACTCACACCACGCTCCGAAAAGCGAAGTTCTCACAGTGAGAATTATTGAGTCATTCCGAAAATTTCTATATAGAATTATAGAATGTATCGAGTTGATGCACATTCCTGAAGAAACCCATGATGCGGCATCTCCCCTAAGAAAAGATCATTGAAGACGTCCATGCCTCGTTAAAACGTTTCATCATACTTCTTGTTGACCATCTTTCGATTTCATTTCGAATGATTTGTTGTATCTTCTAAAAGGGAGGACAGAATTGTTAATCAATTTGAAATAAGATCATGCCCATGTAAGAATCCGATTGAGGCGGTGCTCCTTGTCTTTCAAGCCATAATCCAGGCTGCTCACCCTCGAGGAACAATGGGAAAAGCATAAGCTTAACCGACCGTATTCGGGACCCGTTAGCGGAACTTCATTCGTAGAAGTGATTTCTTGTTGAAATACTCGGATGGACATGTGGCTCTTCGTTAATCAGTGTCCCACAAAAATTGCTTGTTTTGAACAAATAAGTAGAACATGCTGATCTCAAAGCTTGATTTCGGTAATTTCGGGAACAACTCTAAAGCGAACGATCGCATTCCTCTGTGAACCCTCGGTGGGTGCTTCGAGCAATTACGCCAGTAAAGATTATCGGCCGCATCAGAAACTATCACGAGCAGAGATTGAAAAGTTTCTACGTGTTATATTTGTTTCTCAAGATTCATGGCGTGGTTCCAACATAAGTTTGTCGCATAACTTGCTGTTGTCACTGACTGTGTACGGCTCTGAGAACGAGTGCGCATGCACATAAATAGAAATATAAAAAGAAAAATTACCTAAATATATATATATTTTTTTTCAAATGATTTAATTCACAATTGATTTTAACGGACAATAGATAAGACAACTTCAACCAATATAATCAACTTGACTATTCACGGTAGCTCGTCAAACACATGCACCACCCGCAATCAGGATGAATCGGAGGAGTCAGGAATACGCGAAGCTTATTTCTCACTTTCGGGTCGTATTCCTTGGAACACACCCCCTATATACCCACTTTATATATGTGTTTAAACTTTTCCAGGTGAGTCGTAATACGTTGTAAGAGACACAAATGGCAAGTTACGAATCTTTTGTCTTCGATTGGGAACCAACAGTTCACACAGGAGGGAGATGAATGGAATCGATGTCAACCGGAAGAGTTATATGAGAAAACCTACAATTGTAATATAATATTTTTGGTATTTCTTTACACTATGGTGATTTTTATTTCTTCACTTTATAGCAAAATGTTTTTCAGATACATGTCTGGTTTTTCTTGTGCTTTAGAATGATAATTATACTAATAAAAGACTCAATTATAAAAATATTTTGTACTTTTATATTTTATAAAAGCACAATATAATTCACAACAGTATTTCAACACAAATCGTCAAACGTATACAATATGTCTTCTTCACAACCTCCCCGGCGCAGCGGCGGCAAAATTTGACTCCGCGCGAACTTGCCCCCCTTCGTTAATAGTCAATAAAGATAAACAATATAATAAGAACAAGTGTTACAATCATCACATGGGATCAATATAACCAGGAAGCGAGTATAGAGTGTTCCCGGGAATAATCCAGTTAAGTTCACAACGTAGGCTAGAATTGAAAACTCAAATGACGAATTAGACATTTGCAGGTTTGAATATGACGCAAAGGAACTGCATATGGGCCATCTAACACGGTAAGGACACAATGCACAAAAAAATAACAAAGAAAATTAAGATGAACAAGCATAAAAGCTAGAAATGGTATAAAACACTTAAAACTTTTTACAACTAAGAGCACAATAAGCAAATAAACTTAAGACAAATAGAAATAACTAAGCTAACTCTAAATAAGCAAATTCAAAAAGTATTAAGCTCAATCTAAAGCAAGGAAACTCAGCAGTATACGCAACAGCACTACAATCGCGAGATACAATTAACTATCAGTATCTACCAGTATTTAACTATCAGTTACAACAATATTGGAACGTATACAGATCACATAACTTGGCGAGTTGGGGCGTGGGGTGGGAGTACTGCTAAGCTTTAAAGTAGTTACTGCTAGCTTGAAAACAATCACACTAATTAAAACAAGAGATAAGCAAATAAGCTAAAACGATATTAACTAGCGCCTACCTATCATTTCAGCATAAGATAGTCAACTATATCAATAAACTAGAATGACAATAAGCTAAAAAGCTACCCACTGATACACTATAAAATAATTGAAAAGGCAAATAAGCTAAAGTTAAGTTCTACTAAAGACATAGCCAAAAGTGACTTAATCTACTCTAAAAAGCTAAGCAAATCTTAAACGCAGAAGTAATAACGATCTAATCAGCAAGAAATGAACCACAGTACTAACAGTTTAACTACCGGTACTAACTGGAGTTTAGTACTGCTACCTTTGAGTTAGTACTGCTGCCTTTGGAATCCAAGAAAATGAACCAGCAGTACTAACTTGGAGTTAGTACTGCTTGTTCTAAACAGCCCTTAAAGTTTTCAAAAATCAATTTTTTTCCTTTTTATTTTAAGCTGATTTGATCCTAATTTATTAAAAACAAATTATCAAATACAAAAGAGAAGCATTTTATAAGCAGACTTACAATCAAAATAAGCACTAGAATAATGCTATCGTAAAAATTATTCTAACATTGTTTACTCAAAACTAACAGTTTTATCAAATTGAACTAACAGTACTAACAAGGAGAAGTCTAGGCCACAAAATCTCCACTTTTAAACTAATACAACTATTATGCATAATGATATACCTGACTAAAGATATCTACGACAAGTGTATGAAAGAAATGCCACACAAATTAGCGCGAACGTCTTAGAATCCTCTACAAAACTACAGCCCACAGATATATCAGGGAACCAGCTAAGCACTAAAAGCAGTATTCTGCGTAATATATGAAAAATAAGAAAAAGAGAAAACTTACAACACCCTTCGCTCAAAACAGGGTCAAACAAGGATCTACAATCATCTAGCTTTTGTAAAAAAACACAGCTAGTGAGAGTCCATAAGCCCATCCAGAACTGGCTTATCATCTATAAAATAAGCTGGTGTATTTTGAGATGATTTTTGTGATTTTCTCTTAACTAATTAACTTTTAGGTTTTACTTCATATTCCTAGCAGCTTATTAAACAAGGCTGTATTGAGAGCTTTCTTTTGCGACCCAAAACAACAAAATTAAGAAACTTAACACATGGAATTTTAAGTGCCTTAACATCTCAACTTTGCATTGAAGCTTGAAAGTTGATATACAAGCTAAGACAAAGTATCAACGCTGTATCATGACTTGAAAACTAAACAATAAGTTAAAATACTTCTATAGATATTCAAACTATAATCTAAAACTAACTGTATTAACGGCTAATAGTCTACTAACATCTTTCCTGACTCTAATGTTTACTTCAATTTCTCTAATAAGGTCTCGTAGAAGGTTTCTTTTACGGCTGCAAAAGACACTATTTTTTCTTTTGCCTTCTAATGTTATTAGGGCTCGAATTAAGTTCCTCATTTCCCTTAGTGTCTACATCCAGCTCGTGACTTCTTTTGTGAGAGCAAAAACCAAGTGAGTGCTTGATGTGTGAGGAGATTTTTAAAAAACAAATCTCTAGGCCTTACAGATTTCTTTGTGCTTCTTGTGAGTACAATCTCAGCCTCGAAATGTCTTAGAAAGAGGAGCCGTTTGAGGGATTGCCAACCTGGGCACTTATACAGCGGGGGTCGTGCGGGGCGCAGCGCGTAATGTGGGGGGGGATGTTGGTTCATAGGGGAGAATTGGGAGGGCGGCGGGCATGGAGCGGGGGGGGGAGTGGGGGGCGGGTGGGGGAGGAGGTCAGGGGGCGCGGGGGAGACTTGTGCGACGCGCGGGGGCGGTGGGGGGAAAATAAGAGAGTGTTCAATGAATTATCTAGGTGTTTTGAGTGTTTTGCAAGGGAGAGCTAGGTAGGGAATGACATTGCCCCTTAACAGCTGTACTTAGGAGACGAGAAAATTACCTTATATATATCATTACAGATGAACAAACTCAACTAACTAATACACCAAAATGTTATGTAAGAGCCTGCCGCAGAGTGAAGCCGTTGAACACGTGTGCTCCATTTGCAAACCTAAACCGCGACAAGTATTCTACGTCAGGCTCTATTTATGACGGCACGCCGAAGAATGGTAGTTTGCGGAAGCACTGTAGGAACTAGCTTACACTATGAGACCCCTACACTATTCTACCCTCTTAGTTTAAAATAAGACACGACCATTAGCGCCTTTTCAAAAAAGGTCTCAACAGTATATCGATGACTTTAAACAAGTCATAATTTAGATTTGTACTATACTAGATCTATATCCGCTGCGTACTCGTAAGAGTTAATGGTTAACTTGATTGTTAAATTCCAACAATCTGACCCACACAATCCAAGCTTTGGATGGTTAATGTAACACCCCCATTTTGACATATAGAGCAGCGGAAGCTAATCTGGGGTATTACTTCATGGATCAAAAGACATAATCATAGAAAACAACTCATAAAGAGACGTTTTTAGAAAATTTAGTTATCATTCAATATAATCAGAGTTTTACAAAGACAGGTCCCAAAATTACATGAAAAGCATATGATTAAATGATAACAATTGGACGTCCTCAAGTCCGTGCCACTCCGTGCCATAAGTTGCTCAATTACCTAGGATAAACATGCTAAAAGGATCAACAAAATGGTTGAGTGAAATTCATATGTTTAAAGTATAATAGTTAAATACAAGTTGCATTGCAGAAACAATTATCATGGATAACAGTATTGTTGCATCTAAGCTCATGACACCAATACGTTAACATGGAAATCACCGTAGTGACATTGGTTGAGGAACAAATATCCCCGTGGAAAGGTAACTTGCCAAGGTTACCTATTGAGTCAAATATAGTGCTATTGGTACCAAAAGTATAGGCACACCAACGGGAGTCGTCACACCCCGATAGATCTATCCACAAAATTCCTGTTCACTCGCAATGCAAGTAATTAATGATTCATGATATGGAAATAGTGGCACTGGAAGGTACTTAGTCAATAATATATCTGGATAGTATACAGTTGAAAAAAATACTTGCATTCATGGTTTATAGCATGTATCCCCCTCGCGGGTTTATAAAGTATTCAAAAGATTTAAAAGCGAGGCTACGAACTCACCTTAACAGTACAGAGAAATCTGATTGATGGCAAAGTATAGAAATGTGTCTGTATGGTAGTACGATGTTATCTACCTGGCAGGAAAGTTCAGTATTTGAATTAAAAGTTAAACGGCTTCAACACGCAACCTGAGGTGATATGTCAAGTCTTAGTTTGATTGATTACATTTTACAACTTTATTTCATAGAGTTTAACATATATAGTAATTTGGTTTATTAATTTATGGAAATATTGTATCACTGTTCAGGCTATCATAATCTAGAGGCCATGTAGTATCGTTTGAGGAGCCAAGGCACTTTAAATCGTAAACCCAGCAAACTCGTCAAGACGAATACCCAAATGGAACCCCTCACATGAAATTCCCTAGTAACGTGATACGTTATAATTTAAAAGATAATATAATTTATTTATAATGCGTCGATCGGTAATTAATAACGATAAATGTGTCGGGTTTTAATAAAATCGGGTTTTATAATTTTTATCTATATTTTTATAATTTATATAAAAATATTACATTTTATATTTTTAAAAATGCAAAAATGCAATATATACCCTTGGTATATATTTATTTACAACATTAATCCTTTATATTTATATAACTTTATATAAACTAATCCCTTAACTTTAAGAATTGGCAAAACAAGTCCCTGTGATTTAACTTTAGTATATTTACAAAAATAGTCCTTGTAGTATTAAGTTTGGAAAGTTACAATATATACCCCTATGCATGAAAATCGTTACGGTTTTAGTCCAAAATCCATAATTACGTGTTTTTACGTTTGAAATCTATTTTGCAGCTTATGACTTGACAAAATAAGTTATAATAAGCAACTCTAATGAATCTATATCTTATGAAATAAGCTAATAAACTTAAATACTTGAAATGGGTCCGTTTAGGTTCGTTTGGGGTTTAAAAGAAACCCGATGGGTTTGAGCTTATTAGGTTTTATTAAGGGCTTATAAAATCGTTACAAGAGCTTATGGGAACAACTTATAAGATCGGTTAGGAGCTTAAACTTAAAAAAATTAAGAAAACAAATGGATTAGGGTTTTGAGAACCCGATTAGGGTTTTGATTTGTTTTAAGACATTTCGACAAGGTTTTGGCTTGCACCAAAGATTATAACAAGGCTTAATAACATAGCAAAAGTTTAGAAAGGAATGTGGGCTTACAAGAACTTGGTTAGGGTCGAAATGGGTTAAAAGAGACTCGGAGTAGGATGAACGGCTTAGGGACGAAACAAAAACGCCTATCTTTCTTGCTCTTGACTTCTACTTGTCTTAACCTTTTTTATGATCCTCCTTAGCTCAGCTAGAACTTGGCTTGAACCATTTGTTTATGTGTTGATATTTAAGTATGAGTTGAAAGGGTGGAGGTGCACGGCTTATATAGGTGTCAAGGACTTGGAGCCTAAGTTTGGATTAGATAGGTGGCAAGAGACGGTGAGAGGCTTGGAGAGCAAGGAGTCACAAGGTGGGTGACTAGGCGGGTGACTAAGGGTGGAGGTAGCAGTATGCTTGATGAGCAAGAAAAATAGGTGACGGGGCATGGTGTATGACGAGGCTAGGAAGCCTTGGAGCCCAAGGATATGAGGTCATGGTGATGATATAGTGACGAGGTGAAGGGTTTTCTTGGTGCTCAAGGTTATGACTTAGTGATGACGAGGGTGTGAGGGAGTGGTGGTGAAGTTTCGTTGGATCATAGTGTTTGTATTTCGCTCGTCAGTTTCCTTTCGGCTTCACATCACAACTTTGGGTTCACGACGGGAATTGCTAGAGTCGAGTTTGGTTCTAGGTGTTAAGCCATGATCGATAATACATTCGCAATGATAAGAGAAAAACATGGTTGGGTCAGATCAACCAACACTGGAGATTAGAGTGTCGTTCATGTTTGAGTTGTTCGAGTTCAAGTTCGGTTTTGATCCGTCCTTGTTTCACTTTGAGGTAGTTATTCTCGAACCATAATATATATCCATCGTACATGATTTATGTTACGTTAGCTCATATCGTTATAAAAAGTACCAAAAAAGGAAGTAACTATTAATCAAACGACACACTAAGACATAAATTCACTATTTGATCGTTGTAAGCAGAAACTAGGAAATAGACTTAGAATTTTTAAGAGTATCTAATGTAGTTCATTATCACTTGACAAAGAAAGAAGCCAACAAAATTATGGTAGCAAGAACATAACTGGTACGTGACTTTTATTGGGTTTAAAATAAATTTACACATTGGTCCATGGTTTATAAAATAGTTACAAATAAATATTACAGAATCTCAAAGTTACAATTCTGCTCTTTTGACTTTATTATAAATTCAAAAAGTTTTCTCAAGAAGTAATAATGATCATGTTTTCGTAATGAGTAACTTAATGATAAGATAATTGGATAGTCATCACATTTTATGACTAATATCACTTTGATCAGTTATGTAAACTAAGTAGAGTTGAATAAATAAAAGACATTGAATTATGAGAGAGTAAAATAGGACATTGGCTTTTAATTAGGGATAAATAATTATTATGTCAAGGAATGGAACAATGACTAAGGTTATATAGCAACATATAAATTAGAATATGGAATGACGTAATAAGCAATTAGATATTAAATTAATTAATTCCAAATTATTGTAGATTATCAGAAGGAGTACTTAGTTGGTCAATATCGAGTGCGGGTTAGATTGCTTAAGCTAAGGTATGGATATCTGATCTTTTTCTTCTTTTTCGAATATGATCGTACATAATATAGTGGATAATAGATTATTGACTTGACATATTAGGATGTTTACTTGATGCAAACATAGATAGAGATGACACAGGTAGTTGCGTGAGCTCGTTTACTTTGGAAATGTAAACTATGTTACATAATGGAATAAAGCAAAAAATTTCCTGCGAAAAAGTAGTACTTAATATAGTAAGTAGATATAACATTAATGAAAATACTGGAAAATTACAGGTTGTTATAACTCCTGCTGCACAGGACCCTTCTACTGCTACGAAAAGTGTGAGCGATCCAGAACCGCTGTCCTATGCAAAACCGCAACCGGACCCCGAGCAAGACATGGTCCAGTAAGTGATCTAGTCCTAACGTGTCCCTTGTTTGATGTTATTCGTTAAATTGTAATACTAACAAATCATATGTGCCTCATAATGTGAATGCAGATCTTCCAATGAAGCAGCTACCGAGATCCCCACCGAAAAGGTTGCTACCATGGAGGTTAACATCCAGTTCTCCATGGGGAGTCCGGAGTCAGGGAGATTGACCTCCGTCTCCTCTGTGGTCGGGTCACCGGGGGGTATCTATCAACCGGGGTGGGGCATGACTAACGACTGCCACCTGGATAACCCAGACGCGTGCCAAGACATAGTGGATCACATAGTGCCACTAGGGTATTTCTCTGAACAGCGCCACTTGCCCAATGCAGATTTTCTTAGCCAGTATAACATAAACCTGGCGCGGCAAGTAGCCATGGGTTCTTAACTAAGGCTGAGGTTTGAGCAAGAGGCCAGGCTACTAAAAAAAGCCAGGTCCAAGATAGCCAGACGGGATCAGAGGATCAAGTAAGGGAGGAGGAGATAAAAAAGCTTAACTAAGAAATTCAATCCCTCAGGGCTGTGGAATCAAAAGTGCATGGCCTCCAGAATCAGACAAAGAACTTAAAGACCCTGCTTGAGGCCGAAGTAGACATAAAGAAGGTCGCGTAGGCGAAAAATGCAGAACTAGCAAAGGAATTGGATAGCCTCCACGTCCAGTTCTCGGACCTCCAAGTTAGTAAAAATTAGTTGGCTAAGCAGGTATTAAACCTCCAAGCACAGGTTATGAGTGAGGAAAAGATAAAAGTCGCGTTTGAAGAATTCAAGAAATATGAGGATGACAAGGTTGAACAGCGGTGTGCAGAGATGGATGCTCGTCTGGATAAACTAAGTGTGGATTTTAATGAAGAGTTGTATCCGCACATGTTGACAGTGATCGCAGGCCATCGCTGGGTCATTGGGCACGGCCTGCGCCTTGTCGTTATGAAGTGTGCTGAATCTTCAGAGATAAGGCAGGCATTTGCTGATGTGGTATCCACAAGACTTGCCAAAGGTATGAGCGAAGGCCTGAAATACGGTATAGAGCACGGGAAGGCCGGCTGAGACTTAGCGGATATTGAGGTATATGACCTGGAGGCCAATAGTAAGTTAGTCAAAGCCCTCTAAAACTTGAAGGATCTAAAGTATCCAATGGTGGATCAACTGAAGAGGTTGAAGGATGCCCCGATGGAGCTAATCATGGCATCTTTACATTTAGAGAGTGATACAGAAGAAGATGCCCCTCAGTGGATCCGTGACCTCCGCCCGAGCTCCTCCCAACTAAAGATCCCCGTATACCCCAAGGTACGCGATCTTAAAGATCCTTGGGCCGTCAAAGAAGAGATGCTGTTGAAGGATGCTATTGCGGCTAACATAAGCCGGGCCGAAAAGAAAAAGAAGTGCAGGGTGGTCTGCCTCACCCACGGGATTGGTTCTTCTCGCCACACCAGATCTGATGGTATCCCTGTATCCGCGCCTACCGTTGTTCCCTAAGGGCTAGCGATTTGGTTAGCGGATGCCGCCACACAGACTGAGGGGGTTGACAAAGAAGAGGAACCACATCCGAGACTACAACAATCCATTTCTTTGCCTCCTGTCTATAATTTGTAAAGAAAGTAGTGCAGCCTGTTGCACTTAGACAATATTTTTGATGTAATGTACCCATGGATGTCCGTGGGTAATCATATTGTACATTAGTTCACTAGTTTAATAGTAATGTATATTGTGTTGCACGTATAGTGACTTATATGCTCCGTGGGAGTCTTTGCCCATGTAGCTAATGTATTAGGTACATAAGCGAGAATACAGGATCCATGGCCGTTGGGGTTGCAACCCGCTTACATGGCAAACAATTATTAGGGTGCTTAACCTGTAGATATCCAAGGATATTTATCATATTATGTATGCATGTATAGAATAACAAGTAAATTATACTAAAGAAAAGAAAGATTCACTTAGAAATTTTTTCATATAAAGAAGTCACAGGGTTAGCTAGACCCCACATAAGTTTATTCATAACTTGAAATCAAAAAGTGGAATAAAATACATGGATAATTTTTTAGGAGTCCTAATCATAATGCAAACGCATCCATGCCGTTGCTCAGAGATAACATTTCTTAAGATTGACGATGTTCTACGTCTGCAGAAGGACAGTTGCATCCATAGACCTTAGCCTGTACGCTCCCTCTCTGAGTGCTTCTGTGACCTCATAGGGTCCTTCCCACTTTGGGCTAAGCTTTCCCCCATCCATAGCATGACTTGCTTCATTACTACGATAAACAAAGTCTCTGGGTCTAAAAGTGACACCACGGACCCTAACGTTGTAATACTTTGTCATTTTCAATTTTGCCCTGGCTTCACGAATTGTTGTGCGTTCACGCCGTTCTTCTAGTAAGTCTAAATTTAGCCGTAGCTCTTCATTATTATGTACGACGTCCACTACCGCTGTGCGGTATGTTGGCATTCCAATTTCTGCTGGTATGACGGCTTCTATTCCATAGGTCAAGGAGAAAGGGGTATCATCATGGCTTGACTTAATCATCGTACGATGGGCCCAAAGGACATAGGGAAGTTCTTCTATCCAATTCTTATTTCCCTTGCCCAGGCAGGCCTTGATTCCTTCACCCAAGCTTCGGTTTGCTCTTTCTACGAGTCCATTGGACTGCGGATGTTTCACTAAGGCAAAGCGTTGTGTGATATTCAACTTTTCACACCAATCCTTGAATGGGTTGTTGCTGAACTGTTTACCGTTGTCTGAAACTATTTCCCTTGGGAGACCAAAGCTGCATACTATGTTGTCCCATACGAACTTCTTCACCTGATTGCCAGTGATTGTCGCCACGGCTTTCACCTCTATCTATTTCGTGAAATAGTCCATAGCGACTATCAAAAACTTGACCTTTACTGGTCCCTCCGGGAAAGGACCAGCTATGTCAATTCCCCACTTGTAGAATGGCCACGGAGCCGTGATGAGGGTTAGTATGTATTTGACAATTGTTACATGTGCGTATCATATTTCGTGCGTCTCGATGCATGGTCGGCCAATAATATCCCAATCGCATGGCTTTGGCCACCACGGACCGTGGTCCTGCGTGCATACTGCGCGACCCCTCATGAATTTCTTGGATCACATAATCTGCTTGGAGTGGTCCAACACACCCGAGCCACGGTTTTAGGAATGACCGCCTGTAAAGAACCCCTTCTAATAATTCGTACTGTCTAGCCTTGATACGGAGTTTGTTGCCACCTTTCTATCATTGGGAAAGGTCTCATCTTTCAAATATTCGATTATCGAGGTCATCCATGTTGGTCCATCTTCCTCTACTACTGTCGCCACTTCCTCCTCTTGTATGGATTTCTCTTTAAGTACTTTGACCAAGACCTGTTTTGATAAGTGCGCAAAGCTGGTTGACGCGATTTTGCTCAGGGCATCTGCTTTTTTGTTTTTACTTCTTGGAACTTAGCTTATGGAAAAGTTAGCGAAGTTGCTGATCAGGCTTTTGGCCTTCTCAAGGTACTTGACCATATTATCTTCTTTGGCGACGTATGTCCCTAGGACTTGGTTTGCCACCAGTTTAGAATCTACCCTCACGTGCACATTGCACACCCCTATCTGCGCTGCTATCCGAAAGCCAGCTATTAGTGCCTCATACTCTGCCTCATTGTTAGAAGCGGTGAACTGAAACCTTAGCGCGTAGCTAAACTCCGTTCCCTCCGGGCTTGTCAGTATTAGGCTAGCACCTGATCCATCTACACATGATGATCCGTTTGTGAATAATGTCCACATCTCTTGTGGGATTTCGACTATCGACGTATCTGGTGGTGCTTCATCTGGCTTCTCGACAAGGAAATCCGCTCAAATCTATCCTTTCACAGATGTCTGGCCGGTACGTGATATTGTGTTCTCCCAGTATAACGCTTCATTTTTGTAATCCCCCAGCCACATCGGGGCGTGATATTATTTGTTTGATGGGTTGGTCAGTGATAACTGTGATAGGGTGCGCTTGGAAATATCTTCGTAACCTCTTGGCTACGAAAACCAGTGCTAGGACTTGCTTTTCCGTTAGGGTATAGTTTAGTTTGGGGCCCTGCAATGCACTGCTTATGAAATAGACTAGCGTCTGAACCGTGCCCCTTTCAGTCATCAGGACCGCACTAATAGCTCCATGGGAGGCAGACAGGTATACAATCAGTTCCTCCTTTAGTTAGGGTGCTACCAGCAGGGGTAGCTCTGACAAGTGCTGCTTCAGTTGCTTGAAGGCTTGTTCCACTTCTGGTGTCCAATGGAAGTCACTCTTTTTAATGCACTTCTTCAAAGTTTTAAATAGCGGCAAGGACTTTTCCGCTGACTTAGAGAGGAATCTGTTCAGACTAGCCAACTTCCCATTGAGGCTCTGGACCTCTTTGATTGTCCGTAGGGACGGGAGTTGCAGCACGACTTTTGTTTTGTCTGGGCACGGTTTTATCCCTTCTGGGCTAATCATGTACCCCAAGAACATTCCTTCTACTGTCCCAAACGTACATTTTTTGGGGTTGAGCTTCATTTTGATTTTTCATAACGTACGAAACGTTTCATCAATATCTCTTAGCATCTCTGCTTCTGTGTGACTCTTAATAACCAAGTCATCGATGTACACTTCTATGTTCGGACCAACTTGGCTGTCAAAAGCTTTGTCCATCAACCGTTGGTATGTGGCGCCAGCGTTCTTGAGGCCGAAAGGCATTTTGGTATAGCAATACACCCCTTGGTTGGTGTGGAAAGCCGTTTTCTCTTCATCTGACTCTGCCATCTGTATCTGGTGATAGCCTTTGTAAGCGTCTAAGAAACACTTAAAAGGGTAGCCATAGAGAGATTCAACTTTCCAGTCGATTTCTGGAAGGGGGTAACAATCCTGCGGATATACCTTGTTTAAGTCCGTAAAATCCACGCACATCCTCCAGCTACCGTCGTGCTTTTTCACCATGATTGGATTGGACAGCCAGTCATGATAATAAACTTCTCTCATGATCCCTGCTTCTACTAGCATCTGTACCTCCGCTTGGATGGCTTTGGCACGTTCTGGGGCCTGGCCCCTTTTCTTCTATCGAACAGGCGGATATCCTTCCCGGATATTGAGCCGATCTTTAGCTACTGATCGTGGTACTCCTGTTATGTCGGCCAGCTGCCATGCGAATATATCCAAGTTTTCCTTTAGGAGTGAGCATAGCTTCGTCCGTCCTTTCACGGATATCGTCTCCCCAATTGCCACTTCCTGATCCGGGAAATTCGGATGTAAAGCTACTTTCAAATTTTCATGACGGACTTCAGCCTCTCTGAGTATCTTCTTAGACAAAGATAAAGGGTGCTTTTGGTTCAAATAATGTAATGAAAATGGAAAACGCAAAGGGTATGTTAAACTACTAAAGAATTCTAGTCAATACCAGCGCATTGCAGCGATTGATACCCTGCAATTCAATCTATTTGCGATCAAATGTTATGCGAAATTAATTATGATATCAGATAAGTATTATCTTACAAAACATAGATATTAAAATAAAATTGTCATTACAAAATGAGATATAGTATAACACAATGAATATGTGATCGGCTGGATTCACACCGTAAATATATATAATATATAATAAAATATAAAATATATAAATAAGTGTAAAAACCAACAAGATCAATAAAACCGAGAAGTAGTATAGAGCTTTCCCGGGTCGTTTATCCCCAACGAGGCTGGAATGGTAAATCGATACGATCGAAGATTTGAGTTTGAAGGAAGGAATGAGTTTGAAAAAGTCAAATTAGATAATAACGGACTAAAACGTTTAAGAAAAACCTAGAAATTACGAAATTAAACTAGAAAACGAGAGCCCGAATCCCGAACAAAAGGGGGAAAACCTAAAATCTTTAAAAATAAACCTACGAAGAAATTTTTGCTTCTAAACTACTCTAGGGATCAAATAACGAAGAATGAAAAAGACTAGACCGAAAACGGAGTTCGTTTGACCCAAAAACGAGTCAAAACAAAATCCCGTACCCGGACCCGTTCTTTAAAAGATGAAAAGTTATAAAAATGACCCTACGAAAAATTTTATATTTTTCCTACAAACTAGATGATAAAAGAAAATTTTCCAAAAAAGCAAAATATTTTTTTTGATAATTTTTGTATTTTTTATGAATTAAATAAACTTTTATCTCGGAAGTCAGATTTTCGCTCTGAAACATGCCCCTTGGGCTGGTCCTATGGCTTCCACGATGTGTGACCTTTCTTTTTGGAAGCGGCGGCAGTTTCTCCTCGTATGAAGGCAGTGGTGGTTGTCATCATTTCTTCCATGGTCTTCGAAACATATTCGTTGAGGCGCTTTGTCAATTCAGGGTTGTTAACTCCATGCATAAATCCGAAGATTCACATGCACTCAGGGGCCCTCTTCATACGTCCAGTTTCAACCTTGAATCGCTCCATGAAATCCTCGATGGTCTCTCCATCCCTCTGCTTGATATTGTAGATTTCCACTGGATCTTTGATGTACTTCTTTTGCTACATAAAATATGCTAAGAAGGCTGCTTTGAGATCCTTGTATCCGTCTATGCTTTCTGGAGGGAGCTCATCGAACCATACTCTCGCAGTCCCTATTAGGGTATTATTGAACATATGACACCACGTAGGCATTGCCCAGCGTTCCACCTGTGCTGCGGCTTGGAAAATTTTCACGTGACCCTCTGGGTCTCCTGTTCCGTCATAGGTTTTCACGTTGTTAGGCATTCTTGTTTTCCGTGAACTTTTGAAATTGCGGAGAAAGTCGCAAAACTTGTTGCTGCTTCTCTTCTCTACCGGGGTTACCATGGGTGGTGGTGGTTTGAACTTTCCTACTTCGGCCGTGAGGATTTCTTTGGGCATTCTGGTAAGGGGGTAAACCTGCTAGACCCCCGTCCTTCCCTTGACTGACCTCGAAAATCAGATTTCCGCTCGAAAACATGCCTTTTGGCCTGATCCTGTGGTTTCCTCGGTGCGTGACCTTTCTTTTTGGAAGCGACGGCAGTTTCTCCTCGTATGAAGGCAGTGGTGATTGTCATCATTTCTTCCATGGTATTTGGAACATGTTCGTTGAGGCGTTTTGTCAACTCAGGGTTGTTAACCCCATGCATGAATCCAGAGATTCGTAGGCCCCCTTTATGCGTCCAGTTTCAACTTTGAACCGTTCTATGAAATCCTCGATGGTCTCTCCATCCCTTTGCTTAATATTGTGGATTTCCACTTGATCTTTTACGTACTTCTTTTGCTGCATGAAATATGCTAAGAAGGCCGCTTTGAGGTCCTTATATCCATCTATGCTTTCCGGAGGGAGCTCATCGAACCACACTCTCGCGGTCCCTATTAAGGTAGAGTTGAACATATGGCACCACATAGGCATTGCCCAGCGTTCCACCTGTGCTGCGGCTTGAATTTTTTTTACGTGATCCTCCAGGTCTGCTGCCCCGTCATATGTTTTTACGTTATTAGGCATTCATGTTTTTCGCGAACTTTTGAAATTGCAGATTCGAGGTGTGAATGGATCCACCTCTTCGCATGACCAGGGCACTGCTAAGTCGTCTTCATCCGTAGGCTTGGGCCTTTTTGACTTTAACTTCCAGTGTCCTCTATCGCTGGTGCCGCTCTCTGATATGCGAGATAATGGGAATTCACTTTCTCTTTCTCTTTTCATGATACGAGGGCGATCCCTGTCACCAGAATGATACCCATGTCTGGCCCTTGTCCTGTAAGAGAGCAGGTATTACCATATGATTCTTCGATGCCATGGGAGTGGTCCCTATGAGGATGATCCCTGCTAAGAGAAAAGTCCCGTCTGTGAGGGTGACCTCTACTATAAGAATGATCCCTAGAGCTTGCCCTGTCTGGCCTGGACTTAGTTGTGCTTGGCGAGTAAGTGTCGCTAAGTCGATCAAATGCGCTCTGCCTCCGATGACCTAGCCGTCCAAACACGTTTCCATCGTTGTCTTTCAAGCGATCCCTCACCTTGGGCCTTTCTGACGGGTTACGGTACCTTGCGGACAAGTTCACCCCACTTTAGTTTTTAGAGCCCTCTTTTATTCTTTGACTTCTCTTGGTATTATCCCCAAAGTCTAGCCTAGTATGGACTTCTTTTCGCTTGTCACGGCGAATCTTATCCATAATAACCGGCAAGATATCCTCGTAATGTTCCTCACAGAAGTCCAGGATGTTCACCCTGGGTGCGACATCCGTTTCCTTCGGCGTCTTTTCTTTGGTTGCAATTTTCGTGACAGTGGTCATAATAGGGGTTGTGTTAGCCATTGCGTTCATTTTTATGAGAGTAATTCTTACTGTTGGGTCCCACGGATGGCGCCAACTTGTTGATACAAAAGTTAGGTCGGGTCTTGTTTAGCCCGAATAGGCGGCTATTCGAGTATGTAATGCCTTATTCTTGTATCAAGTGAACTTGTTTGAAGGACCCTACACAAGGAATAAAACACCGTTAATCTTATCGTGGGAGTGGATCCCACGATTGGACTCTGGCGTGAGAGTAAGTATATAGCTTTTGGGGAGTAATCGAATGTAATTAGGGTTTTTGCCAGATACCTATATTGATGACAATTGCCTTCCTTTTATAGGCTAAATAATCCTTAGGGTTTTCATAACTTTCGGCTCAAGACACGGTCGATATCGTAGGGATTCAGAATTATCCTAACTGAATTAAATAAGTAAAAGATATCTCTTATTTAATTAGGTTATCCTATTTTAAAGATAACTTATGAAGATACCGCGGCCACGGACAGCGTGCCGGTAGTGGCGACCCGTAGGTCCAAGATGCTGTAACCGCGATGCATGGGCCGGAGGCCCATTATCAGCTACCAAGCTCATAATAGTATGAGTGGGTCGGGCCGGTCCATACTATACGTCATCAATCTATGTTGAATAACAATGTTTGGTGATCTTCTCATCTATACTACTTTATAAAGCATTTAACCAATTTTTATTTTTAGAAGTCTTAAAAAACTAAGTAAAAAAGATTACTTTATTAGGAAAGATGTTTATCATACACATTAGAAAATTTTAAACTATATGTATTAAATGTATAATTAAAACAACCCATTAAAAATATAGTAATAATGGCCCATTAAATATAAAAATGTAGCATTTACAAAAAAATTAATAAAGCTGTAACTTACATCTAAATATTAAAAATGTTTTTACTAATAAAGCTGTAACAGTCATTCAATACATTCAATATTGTAACAGCCATTCAAATATTGTAACAAACCGCTGTATAAAACCCCCCAAACAAATAAAGATCATATATACGAGCCGCCCACCACCATATACACCATCCGCCCACCATCTACGAGCCGGCCACCAGTCAGACGCGGTAAGAGACCAAGGTTGTTTGTTTTTTCTATTTTATTTAGACGGGTAAGAGATTGCCCATTTTACTCGGTAAGATGTGGTGGTAACCTCTTATGGCCTCTTAACCCTATACATACAAGAAGACAATATCAACGAAACTAAAAAGAAAAAAAGATACATAAAAATCTCGGGTTTACTGAGTGTTCTTTTAAATTCTTTAAGGATTCATCATTGATTTTTGGAAAACCATGGCTATTTACGGCAAAAGTAGTAGTAGTTTGATATTGTTATGGATCTTGTATAAATTGACGTAATGAACTATGAACTTAGTGGTCTGAAAATTAGAGTTTTCATTTTTGTAACAGATGATCCTTCCGGTTCGCGAGAAGTTAAAATATTGCGAGCATTAAGTGGTCACGAGAATGTGGTTCAGTTTCACAATGCATTTGAAGATGATTACTACGTGTATATAGCCATGGAGTATGTTTTGCAAATCTGCTGTATTAATGTGTTAAGACAATGGTTAATTAAAAGCTTTATGTAATGAGGATGATGTATTGATGTTAGATCGAAAGCTTTATGTTTTTCTAATGGGTTTTACTTACATTTGTTACGTCTAAAGCTTAGTTGCCAAAGTTGGGATTTATATATAAACGACTGTTTGATGTTGCATAAATGAATACTATTTGCTCGCCATAATATTGAGTTACCGGGTACCCGTCGTCGCATTGCACGGGTACCCGTCTAGTTTAACTTAAACACGAACCAAAGTTAGTGTTTAAGAAAGAATTATGTTAACTACACCATTCTTATGGAGGAGTAAAAGGTCTCTTGCATATGTATTACATTATTTGCAATAGATAACATTTACTATTTTTAAACATTATATTTTGTAGGCAAAATACAAAATGGCTATCCATGGGTGATAGGGACGCATTGAGCATCTAACTATAAAATACACTATTAACAGGGGCAAAGCTAGTAGAGTGACTAGTGGGTGCTGAGCCACCTCTAATCAACCAAGATCATTCATTAATTATTTAAATTAAATGCGGATTTTCTTCTAGTTTTTTACATTCAGCCCCTTTTATTCTATAAACATGTCTACATAATTCATAAATAAATAACCCAGGGAGCGTTTGGTTAAACAATGGAATTACTATCGGAATAAGAATTGGAATGAGTTTACATACCCATCACCTATGGCGGGTTTAGAATTGCATACTTTTGAGAGTTTGATACCTACATTCGAATACCAAACCCACCAACCAAACACATAGAATAGGAATGAAATTTATTCTTTGATACCAATACCCTCATACCAAACACCCCCTTAAACAATAAATGATAACACTACACGATAATTTTTGAAGCGATGTCTATCATTATGACTTTTTGCTTTAAACACGCCGGTCCCCGTAACTAAAAATCCTGGCTCCACCTCAGCTATTACCTTAAAGCATTAAATGTTTCTATTGTTGGAATGTGTCCAATTCCACTTTAGGGAACAATGTTGAAAAGTGTTCACACTTTTATAATCGATACTTGTACAATTATTTGAATATTTAGTTAAATACCTTTATATATCATACGCGGTTCGGTTCGGTTAACCGTGAGTATCTAAAAGTAAAAAACCCAAACGGAGCCGCGATTAGCGAAGATTTTCCGGTTTCTTCGATTTCAGGTTTTCTTGTTTCAGATTAAATGACTCGGCTCGATTTTTCGGCTTCTTGAGTTTTTTTAAACCCCCCGCCCTCCACACACGCACACAAGATACACATCAACACTCTAGCATTATTGTCGTTAAAAAAACACTCTAGCATTATCTTCTGAATCAAGAATTTCTAGACTACGTTAAATCGGGCTACATTTTGGCCCAACCAGCCCAGGCTTGTGTATCTCATTCTCAAGTAGGGATGAGCATGGGTACCAAAAAAAGGGTACGGTACCGATATCGACCCGTACCGGTAACGGTTCTCTTTACTCGGTACGGTACTGGTACCTTGAAACTCACTCAAAAAAATGCGGTACCACTAAAAACGGTACGGTACCAAGACGGGAATTCTCGAGTTTGGTACCGGAATACATAGGTTGTTGCTTTAGTCTAACTGATGTACTAGATGCTTGTCTTATACATAAATGAGTGATTTGATCATTGTTGAACTGATTATAGAATCATGAATTTGAGTTTACTATTGGACGTAATAAAGTATGACACAATGTTTCAACTGCAAACAAACCACACGAGATTGATTGGATATTGTTTTAATGACTTTGTAATATGCATTCAGTGACTGAGTCACATATACTTTATTTTGTATATAATTAGCTCAACATCTATTCTAGCCCACTAGAACCTGTTGTTAAAATAAAAGATGACGAATTAGAGAAAGTATGAGGGACTCGTTTATGTGTGTACAGTGTAATGTGAATGGCATGGCATCATTATTCATTGACTTATTAAACTTGTCGATGCTGATATACACAATTTCAGTACAAACGATAAAAAGTTTATACTGATCAAATATTGTTATATGGATGAACTAAAGGAGGATTAGCTTAAAAAAAGATTGAACTCAATAGCGAATTCACGGATTGAAAGAGTCAAATTTGAGATTATTCTTTACACTAATGGTGTTCATTTCGGTTTGGTACCGGTTTACCCGGTACCGGTACCGGTACCGATATATTCATCGGTTCCGGGATCAGGATTACATATTTTGGTCGGGAAAAAAACCAGTACTCCGTAAACGGTGCTGGTACGGTACCAAAATGGTACCGTGCTCATCCCTATTCTCAAGGAATCATTCACCTCCCACACTTCGGTTAGGTATTGCATATTTGCATGCTAATATATAGTGGTACTTGACCTACCTACTTTGCTAAGCATCCATTTGATGATTATATACAATTGACCATCAAAACAATCATGAAACGCACGTCTTCTGAAAGTGAGATATTGTTAGTTAGAAAAATATATCAATATGGTTAGGAGTAATAGTTCCTATCTACACTCCAACAAAAGTATTAAAGAAGCAAGAGTTATGACTTTTAACATGTATATAAACACACATATATGAAACAATCCACATTCATATAATAACTTATTTTCTATCAATCCCATTATATTTTCCATTGACTATTGTGTTAGCAACTCCATCATGAACAAAGGTAATCACTCTCTTTATATCTCTAGATTTACTCTTTCTAAAACACGTACATCATTTATGTTTTTTGTTTGCAGAGGTTGACGACGTTGTTGTTCCGCGGTTAGAGTTGACTGGATCCGGTCATGGCGGAAGACTTGAAAAGTTTCCTAATTATGTTGGTATGCTAGCTTATTTCCTTAAACTATCAAACCTGATTGTTTTGGAATAATATATGTTTGCTTTATAAGCTAGCTAGATCATGATGTTAAGGATATGTTTAGCGCACAAACTTACATGAGCTGAGAGCATCTCCAATGCAATACGTGATTAATAATTTCAACCTATTTCTCAATCTATTACTCCAATGGTAAAAACCTTTCCAACTCAACCTCAACTTATTTCACACACACACAACTAAAACCCCAATAAATTATCAACCTACTACACAAATAAGTCATTTTTTAGCTTTTACTCCAATGCATTGACACATTTTTAAGTCTTTTTCAACTTATTTCTAACCTTCCCATTGGAGATGCTCTGAGGTTAAGCATAAATTTTAAAATAGAGCTTTGTTTAGTTGACAAAACGTACATATATTTTTCTAAAATAAGCTTGTAAATAAGTTGTCTTAATTAAGTCCCGTTTAGGATAAGCTTCTGTCTTAGTTTAAATACATCCTAATTGAATGTATGAACTAAGCTTCTATCTTTGAGAAAAACACTTGATAAGTGTTTATTATTGAGCAGGTAAGCAGTCTTAGATAAACAAGCCCAAATATTTTCTAAAATACGATTTTAGGGTTAAGATGTGCAAGTTTGATTTGATTGACATATTTAAAATTTTAAATGCATGCGGTACAAGCTTAGAAGTTTAAACTGTTGGTGTCAGCTAATGTTAAACGTGAAAAGTATTAAAGAGAAGGATAATGTTGTATATATTTTTGATAGTGTCATGATACATAGCGTGTTGTGTTATAAAATTATGATCACAGAAATCTGAGAGTCGTGTAAACACTTTCAGATTGAAGTATTTCGATGGTTCTATCAAAATCTCAAATCGGATAAAACTCAGATTAAGAATCGAGAATATGTTTTGTTGTTATGAAAAAAACGAACCAGAGATAGATTGATAATATATGTGACCAACAAAACTGAATATCGGTTGTAACTGCCATAGCAGTTATTTAACTACCGAATTAGTTAAATTAAAGGGGCAAAAATCAAGTCCATAATTTCGGGAATTTTATTTTAAGTGCGTTTTTAACATAGCACTTTACACCAAATAAAATTTTTCCAAGCTGACCCAGCCAGGTGCTCTGCCCCTTGGACCCTGCCAGGGCTGCCGCCCCATGGACCCTGCTACCAGGGGCGCTGCCCCCGGACCCCCGTGATTCTGGGGCTTCGCCCCCGAATGATAATCATAATAACGTCATACAAGTGTGCACTCCGCACAACCCCGACTTGTTGAACATTTATCACGATTATACATTGGTCAACTAAGTCGATCCATTACACTTAAATCATATTGGTGACGCAAAATCACCAACACGTTGTATGCTGTTTAATAATTAAAACGTCCTACTTAGGAGTTTCTCGTTATAGGTTATTAAAGTCAAGTTGGCATTTTTGAGTTTGTAACTAAAAACGTTTACTTTTTAGAATATCTTTTGTTCTATATTCTTTTTTAAAAGGTTTATTGGATACCAAGGTAGGTTTTAACCAAAAAGCCAACATTTGCAATCACCCAAAAATGCTTAATTACTATAAACGGTTTACCGTTATTGTGCTTCTATATCTATCAAAGTTATAACTTAATTATGTATCTAAAATATGAACGTTAGTGACATAGAGCCTTTAGATATATAAGTATATAAATATATTGTAGCTGCCTGAAGTTGGAATATATGAGTTTATGTGCAACGTATGTACGGCGTATAAACTGATTAATAATTTACAGCTATCTAAAATGACAATAGTTAGGTTTGGGGAGATTTATGTGATTAGCTTTTGATTATTTACGAATTTGTAGCTAGACAACTTGGATTTAAAGATGGAAATGAGTGTCCCGAATTAAGCAAATTGGCAGCAGACTATGTGAGAAGCTCGAAAGGGTTCGAAGATGAATTGTATTTGTATTTTTCAAGTGAAAAAGACGACGTTGATCAATCACTTTGCGAAAAGCTTGTTAAGGAGCTTGAAAGATGCATTCTTGGGTATTTTGCATTCCATTGGAGTCAAACTGATCTTATGATCAATGGGGTAACGTTTACTATAAAACTGAATGATTTATGTACTCTTGATAATATTTACTAGTAGTTTTATACTTTTATGCATATTTCAATTTGTATCCCATAATAATATTTTGTTTTTGATTTTAAACACAAAGGACACTATGGTATGACTAGTAAATATGTCTGAAATGTACGCCACAAAAGAATTATTTCATTACAAGTTGACAAATATTTTCTATCGTATACCAAGTTGAGATTGTGAATTTGTGATATACAATTATTTGAATGACTTTTTTTTGAACATCAATTATTTGAATGACTAAGGGATAATGTTTGGTTACGTTTGATTTATAGATGGTTTTGACCAAGATTTACTTATTTTTCTCTTATTTTGAATTTGAATTTTTTGTGTAAGGTGCTGAGCGATGGATCAGATGAGAGAAAGTTGAAAAACTTGGTGTTGACAGCTACAAGGTGAGTTTTCTTATTGTTAAGTTTCAAATATAAGATGTGATAAACATAAACAAAGATATTAATTTTTTTAAGGAGAAGAAACAAGAAAACAGTTGTTTTGTTCTTTCATTGTCAAATTATGGTATACGACGTATTCGAGTGTACGTAAGGTGTGCAACCGGACAAGAGTTCAAAGTTTTAGAGGCCTCAAAATATATATTCATTTGTATTTTAATATTAAAAATAATAGCGATAGATAAGGGGCAATTTTCATGCCTAATTTAATTCAACTAGTTGCATATGGAATCATTCATATACCATGACGTTTTGAAAATGATATGGTAGATACACATATTACAGGCCGCGAACGGTGTATATTTAGCGTGGGCGTATTAATTATATTTTGATATATTCAAATGAGTGCTAGAACAACAAAAGAATTTACAATTTTTTTTTAATCAAACGATGTGTTATAAAGTTAATGATATTCTTAAATTTACTTTTGACTTCTCTTTTTTATATGTATTCACAAGTATACTTGATACATCAAGTAATTTTTTATAAAACATTTGTAGTTCTAGCATTAAAATAATATCATAATTATAATTACTTATTTGATTATAGTTAAAAGAGTGCAAATTCTTACTTGTTTTGTCATACCTAGTACTCCATAACAAATCAGTGCAATGTATTCACATTTCTAAAACATGAATTGAACTCACAGTCATTTAGTTTGGCAGTTTGTCAAACAACATAAGCCTTTTGATTGGAAAGGATGATTTAATAAGATATTGTCTAATATTTTTAGTAGCATGTGACATTCTTTTCTTTGGGTTTTGGGTATTGGATTTACGGGTCAAAATAATAAAACACAAGTAACTTTGCATTTTTAGCATATTTAAACTAGCTTATACGATTTCTTAAACATTAATACTTCATACTCACTTGATTATGGTATTTTTGTTACTTGTGAAAAACACGCCTAAATTATTTTACTAACAAAAATAATGAGCTTTCAAACCAAGTCACCATGGTCTTGCTTAATACTTTTTGTTCAGTTTTAAACATAGATCATAACTTTGTTTACATGAAAAAAGGAGTAGTCTTTTAATTATGATATTTTTTACTAATTGGTTTGTTATGTTACATGTAGAAAGCAACGTTTCGATAAAGTGACAAATGACTTAAAAGTTACAAGGGCATTCGCTACAATGGTTGAGGAAATGAAAGTGATAGGAACTAACACCCAGAGAAAAGGTGATAGTGAAGACGCCTTCACGGAGGTGATGGGGGCCGTGGCTCATAGCAACAGAAGCCCCGTGCTCCTTTTCATGGGTGGTGGAATGGGTGCCGGGAAAAGCACCGTTCTGAAAGAGGTCCTCAAAGAGTATGTAACGGCTGCTCTTCTAATTTTTACAAGTTTCTAGATACATATTTGTTATATGACGCATTATTTACTTATCGGACACTTGATTAGATGGAGTATTTATTTGGTTAGAACAAATTTTAATGCATTGGCATTTCAAAATAAAAACTATTGAAAAAACTATAATGACAAGAGTCGATGTAGGTTTATCAACAGATTTTTTGTATGTCTACTTAAAAGGTGTCATGTCGATGACAAAACTTTGATGGCATGAACCGTGTGTTTACTGCACAAGTCACATATTTTTCTTATATCTATCAAAACTATGTGATACCGGTTGTTAGTACAAAATAAGTGTAGGGTTTAGAATAGGACTCAAGTTATATGTCGGGTCGAGTTTTCGAATGATTTGAGCATTAGATCTTGTACTAGAGCAAGAGAAGTGATGATTTCCTGCACAATCAAATAAACCGTTAGTCTTACCGTGGGGACGGACCCCACGGTTAGACTCCGGCGTGAAAGTAAGTAAACATGTAGAGAGAGAAAGTATGTGTATGCAGAGTGAGAAAATCGTACTGTTCATTGTGTCAGAAGGTCTCTTTTTATAAGCGAATGAAATATTAGGGTTTCTTAATATTTTGTTTGTTTAGTTAGTGGCCAGAGTGGGTCCCTTGTCGGGCAAGGTTCCGTAATAACCGTGTGTACGGACGCGTGTGCTTTCCGTAGACGGAAGTATCCTATAGTTAGGTCCGCGTCCGTTTTGTTGTGTCCGGGTCATGACCAATTCAGGATTGAGTTTAGTTTCGGCCCATGACTGCTAAGTTGGGCCCAGAAGCCCAAGTGATAGTGTGGCCCAAGCCCGGAGGCTTGGTATGCCTACTATACGTCATCAAGTTTCCCCAGTCTAGTATGATATTGCCTGCGGACTATGTCATGCGTGCGGTGGCAGTGCTAGACTTCGGTTTTATTGTCAATGGTTTGTCGTATGACGTGATCACGTATCTTTTCCGCGAAGCTTCCTCATCAAGTTGGTGACATTTAGGTGACGTGGACCGATGTCGTCTTTTTATTTTTTGACTGGTGTGATGTATTTACAGCTGTTTTAACTGCTCCCTAGGCGAAACTCAATCGTTGATCATATAAGTTAATTACACGTGGCATCATCTGGTTGTGGGTAGGTATAAATACACCAAGAGTATAAATACCGCCTTGTGTTTAGACTGTTTCCTTTTCCACAGCTCTACTTTCCACCATTGTTGATTTCTTCAAGCTTTTCCTCTTTAGCATACGTCCGCACATCGTTTTCTTCCTTTTTAGGGTTTTTCAAAATTCCGGTCAGCATTTCCCTTCACTCGAATTCCCAAATGGCTAATTTTTATGCTAAATGTTCTATTATGACCCAAGAGATGGTATATAGCTTTTGCGAAAGCTTTTATATTCCGGCTGAGGTTCATCCCACTGCTCTGGAGCGTGGTAAAACCATTTTCGAGTTCCCAGCCGGTAAAGTAGGCGTATATACTAGGATCTTTGATGCTTGTGGTTATAGGATTCCATTTACAAAGTTTTTTATAACCGTTCTCAAATACTTCCGTGTGCATATTTCCCAACTGTCACCTGTTTGTGCGGCCCGTGTATCTCACTTTGAGGTTCTGACGGGCATGCTCGACCTTGCGCCGTCCGTGACCTTGTTCCGCGCCTTTTACACCCGTTCGTATAGCGACGGGTTGTTTTCGTTTGCTAAGCGTTCCACCTCGGCTCCGACTTGTTTTCCGAAACCTCCGGATTCTATTAAGAATTGGGCTGACCATTTTTTCTGGGTTGACTCTCGCGTGCTCCCCATTTTTGTTCCTTTGTATACGAGAGGTATCTTAGAGAAAGACCCGACTCCCTATCTTACTACTCGTCAAGAGCAAGCCGTCAAACTTCTTGAAAGCCATAAGGATCCTTTCCGCCGGTATCCGGAGTGCTTCTTATGCCTTGTGGGTTTGAGCCCATATTACCCTTTTGATGAAAATTCATATCCGGCTTTTGAGTATCCTGACGGGACGGGTGGGTGTTATTTCCCTTTAGTTGTGGTCCTTTTGCATTATGAAACCTGATCATTTAACGTTTGTTTTGCAGAGATGTGTTTATTTGACTTTATCAAGACTGCCGACCCCCGGAAGGTCCAAGCAGTAGAAGTTCAGAATGGTGCTGATCAGGTGAAATTGCTAGATTGTACCGAGCACTGCTTCATGCCTCTGGTGCCTCGCGCCCCCGGGGGTAGTAGTTCGGCTGCGGGTGCGGAGGTCTCTGCTCCTGTTGAAGAAAGCCTGGAAGACGTTGCTGCTGATGATGCATACTTAGAGTTGGTGGGTCCAGCCGAGGATACGGTTGTAGCGAAACGCAGTGAGGAGGGGGTTGTTACGGAGTAACCCAAAAATATTAAGAAGAAAAGACTGATAAAGCGAAGCGACGTTCTCCCTGCTAAGAAGTTAAGAACGGACCACCTTTCCCTTGCTTCCGGTACCGGAGGTAAAACCCTTACTGGTTTGAAGCAGATTATGCCGGCGGGCTCTCATTTGTTGGCCCGGGAACCGTTTGCTACTCCCTCTGTTGCCTCTCCTTCTCAAGAAAGTGAAAATTTTATGGATCTATCTGCCCAAGCGAGCCTCCAGATCCGTACTACTGTGGGGAGGTATGTATATGCATCCTTAAGTACTTTCTGAATTTCTGCACCTTTTCCTAATCGTTGATTTTTTGTTTATCCTTACAGCTCTAGCACTTTAAGTGCTCCGGTAGATACTGCCGCTGCCACCACAACTTCCACCAAGGCCAAGCTCGCCACGGATGTTAATCCGGATTTAACTGGTCCTTCCCGGCTTGAGGAGTCGGAAGGGTCTGGTGATTCTTTCTATGAGCTTGGTACCCTTGACCCTTCTGAGGCGAAGCGTTGGTATGTTCCTAGGTAGAACATTACCAATGATTCGTTGTTGGATGATGGCTTTTCCTGTCGTACCCTGGTGGACCGCGTTGCTCTCCCCGCCTTCTTCTCTTCTCTTCGTTCCATGGATTGTGACCAATTATATACGGAGTTTAATGTAGGGGCAACACGGTAAATATGCCTTGGGTTAGAGGTGAGGTCTTGTGCGGAGCATGAGTTGGAGCTTAAAGAAAAACTCAATGCTAAGTATGTTGTACGTGGTAAGTTGTTGGAGGAGAAGGACTCGGAGATCCTCAGGTTGAAATCTCAGCTGGCGGAGAAGGAGGTTGAAGCCGCGGAAGTTATCCGCCTCCGTGATCAAGTATCTTCCTTATCCGGAAAGAAGTCTACTTTGACTGCGGAGGTGTCAGCTCTCAAGGTCACCATCACTCAGAAGGATAATGACATTTCCTTGCTTGACTCCCTTACCACTCATCTTGCGTCTTCCCTGGATGACGCTAAGGTGGCATGTGCCGAGGTCGGGACTAAGATTACTTCGTTGGCATCTGAGCGAGATAGGTTTGCCTCTGAGGTATGTTCGCACCTTTTATTCCGCATGTGTCTATTTACATATTTATATAATATGTTTTTTTTTACAAGTGTTCTTGCTTTTGTATGTTTCTTCTCTGCGTGCCGATTTTCAAGATTTCAAGGAGAAAATGGAAGTTCAGCAGGAAGAGCAGGCTCAGGAGTTGTACAACCGTATGGTCGAGCTTGAGGCACACGTGATGGATGTCTCCGGCCGTCTGAAGGGGGAATTTTATCCCACCTACTTGACTCTTTTGGCCGGAAGGAGGTGGCTTCTGACCCATGGGATACAACTTACTATCCTTAAGTGCTTGAAATCTTCAGAGTACCAGGGCATTCTTGGTCACGCTTTAGGCCGAGCCGTTGATTTTGGCATGCAAGAAGGTTTAGAGGCCGGTCATGAGCATGGGGTTGTCGGGAGGAGTCTTTCCGTTGTTGATGCTTATAACCCGGAGGTTGTCAGCGCAGATTATGTTAACGCGGTTAGGGCCCTTGAAGACGCACACTTCCTCTTGGTGGATCTGTTGAAATCCAAAAAGGATGTCAGGATAGATGAAGTTCTTGATTGATTTCTTCTGGACGGACCCCTTGCTGAACTTTCAGAAGTTGTTTCCTTACAACCGTGCATTGAGCAGCTTTCTATTCCCATTCATCATGCTGGTGATAAAACGGCCATCGGGGAGACCTCCCTATCTTTCGCATTGATGAATGTGCATGCTCGTGCTGAGGGGGCCAAGAAGCATGTCGCGGCTCTTCACCAACTGATGATGGAGACAGTCTCCGCGCCTCTGTCTTCCCAGACTTGGGTGGGTGAAGCTAGTATTTCTACGGCCCCTCTCTCCGTTGAGGATTATGCTGAAGAAGACACAGATGAAGCCTTGGGAAGTGTTGTTGTCGTCCCCCATCTTGAGCGTTGTTGCCTTTAGTTTTATCTCCATGTCATGACCTCATGTGGTCTGCTGTTGTATCTTGAACACTTAGATTTTTTTTCTTTTTTGTATGCCGTGGTCGTATGTGGCTATTTCTGTTTGCGACCTGTATGTAATATGAACGTTTGCTTTTTTATCGCGGCCGTGTGTTGGCCTTTTTGTTGTGGTTTCTAGCTTATCATGTTAAACATGTTTTTAGGTAGATGCTGGTGCGTCCGTCTTTATTATAACAAGGATGTTTTTCGCAGGTTATAATATTGCTACCTTTTTGTTATTACTGTTGTATGTTCGTAATAGATAGTCTTGTGAATATTTGTGGGTTATTCTTCCGGTGCCGGGTTTGCAATACCTCTTATACACCCAAGCTAATTTTGAGGTTGCTCAACCTTTTATTATCCGGGATAATATTATTGTGGAGCGTGGCTCCTTGCGTGTGCGTCTTAATAGTTGATATAACTTTGCAAAGTAATAATAATTTTAGGACTTTAAAACTGGTGAGGGTAGCTAATCCCCACTTTTTCATTAATATTCAAAAGACATTACAAAATAAAGAGAAATTAAAATACTGCCCTCCGGAGCATCATACGTTCCGGGCGGGTGCTTACACTTCATGTATATAACACTTTTTAAGATTACAGATGTTCCATGTTTGCGGAAGTGCGTTTCCATTGCGATCCTTAAGCTTGTAGGCTCCCTTTCCTAATGACTCCGTAACTTCATATGGTCCTTCCCATTTAGGGCCAAGTTTTCCTCCGTCCTTGGTGTGTCTTGCATCATTGCTACGGTAGACCATGTCCCCCGGCCTGAAGCTTGTGCTTCGTACTTTAGAGTTGTAGTACTTTTTCATCTTAGCTTTACTTTTTGCCTCTTGAATTGCTGCTTGTTCTCTTTTTTCTTCTATGAGGACCAAGTTTATTTCCAAGGCTTCATCATTCTTCGTCAGGTCCACTTCCGCAGTCCAGAGTGTTGGCATGCCTATCTCTGCTGGTATGACTGCTTCCGTGCCGTATGTTAGTGAAAACGGTGTCTCTCCATTGCTTGATTTTATCATGGTGCGGTGTGCCCATAGAACGTGTGAGAGTTCTCTTATCTAATCCTTGCTTCTTTCATCCAATCAAGCTTTGATTCCTTCTCTCAGACTCCTATTTGCTCTTTCGATCAAACCATTTGCTTGTGGGTGCTTCACGGAGGCAAAACATTGGCGGATACACAGTTTTTCGCACCAGTCTTTGAATGGGTTATCACGAAACTGCTTTCCGTTATCCGATACTATTTCCCCTGGTAGGCCAAATCTGCAAACAATGTTGTCCCATACGAACTTCTTCACTTGATTGCCCGTGATAGTCGCAACCGGCTTTGCTTCAATCCATTTGGTGAAGTAGTCAATAGCTACGATCAAGAACTTGACTTTGCCTAGTCCTTCCGGGAAGGATCCGACTATGTCGATCCCCCATTTATAGAATGGCCACGGAGACGTAATGGGGGTTAAGTTTTGTTGCGGATTTCTCGGAATGGGACGATGGACTTGGCAGTCATTGCATTCCCTTATTAGTTTCCGCGCATCCGTATGCATTGTTGGCCAGTAATATCCCGTCCGGATGGCCTTGGCGACCACGGATCTAGGACCGGAGTGCATGCTACAGGATCCTTCGTGTATTTCTCTAAGGACGTAGTTTGCTTGAAGTGGTCCGACGCACCGGAGCCACGGTCCCAAGAAAGATTTCTTGTATAAAGTTCCATTGATCATGGTGTACCGGGATGCCTTGCGACGTACCACCCTGGCTTTCTTTTTGTCTTCCGGAAGGATTTCCTTTGTAAGGTATTCGCATATGGGTGTCATCCATGTTTGCCCTTCCTCCTCCACTATAGCGAGGACCTCCTTCTCATGTATAGACTTTTCCTTTAATTCCTCCACAAGTACTTGCTTACTGAGGTGTGCGAAGCTTGTAGATGCAATCTTGCTTAGGGCATCCGCCTTCTTGTTCTCGCTCCGCGGTACTTGTTTGATGGAGAATTCCTTGAAGTTACTTGCGAGCGTTTTTACTTTTTCCAAGTACTGAACCATACCTGACTCCTTTGCTACGTAAGAGCCATTGACCTGGTTTGCTACAAGGCGAGAGTCTACATTTGCTTGAAGGTTTTTTACGCCCATTTGTTCTGCGATCCGGAGACCGGCTATTAATGCTTCATACTCAGCTTCATTGTTGGTAGCCTCAAACCTAAACCTCATGGCGTACGTGAATTCAACTCCTTTCGGATTTGTCAATATCAGCCCGGCTCCGAAACCATCTATACAGGATGACCCATCTGTAAACAAAGTCCATGGTTCCGGTAATTCTTCTGGCTCTGCCATGGGTTCGTCCAGGGATTCTTCATCCGGTCGCTCTACGATAAAATCAACCAATATTTGTCCTTTGATCGATTTCCTTGGCCTGTATTGGATGTCATATCCTTCTAGCTCAAATTTCCACTTTAGCATCCTCCCGCTGATCTCTGATTTTGACAATAATTGCTTTATCGGCTGATCCGTAATTACAACAATTGTATGTGCCTGGAAGTACCTTTTCAGTTGTCTGCTTGCGCTGAGCAAGGCTAATACCAATTTTTCTATGGAGGTGTAGTTGATCTCCGGCCCTCGTAGGGCACGACTCACAAAGTACACTGGCAATTGCTTGCCTCCCTTTTCGGTCATTAAGACTACGCTGATAGCTTCCTTGGCCGCGGCTAGGTATATGATTAGCTCCTCTTTTTCCTTTGGTGCAGCCAGCATTGGGAGTTCCTCTATGAGTTTCTTCATCTGTTTGAAGGCTATTTCGGCTTCCTGAGTCCATTGGAAATCGCTCTTCTTTGTGCACTTCTTTAGGGTTTTAAAGAACGACAGTGATTTTTCAGCTGATTTTGACAGAAATCTGTTTAAACTTGCGAGTTTCCCGTTCAGCTTTTGTACGTCCTTAAGGCATCCCGGAGACGGAAGGCTAAGGACCGCGTCTGCTTTATCTAGACATACTTTCAGACCTCTAGCGTTTACTTTGTAGCCCAAAAACATCCCCTCCTGCATTCCGAATGTGCACTTTTTTGGATTTAGCTTCATATTTATTTGCCGGAGAGTTTTGAATGTTTCTTCTATGTCTCGGATAATTTCTTCTTCCATATGGCTTTTTATGACCAAGTCATCGGCATATACTTCCAGGTTACGTCCGATCTGCTTTTAGAATGCCCTGTCTACTAAGCGTTGATAGGTTGCCCCAACATTCTTTAGGCCGAACGGCATCTTTGTGTAACAGAATATCCATTGGCTCGTGATGAATGCTGTTTTTTTCTTTATCTTCCTCTGCCATTTTGATTTGGTGGTACCCTTTGTATGCGTCCAGGAAGCACTTAAAAGGGTATCCGCAGAGAGATTCTACTTTCCAATCTATCTCCGGCAAGGGATAACCATCCTGAGGGCATGCTTTGTTTAGATCTTTGAAATCCACACACATTCGCCAACTCCCATCGTGTTTCTTGACCATGACCGGGTTGGATAGCCAGCTGTGATAGTGGACTTCTTTCATGATTCCGGCATCTACCAATTTTTCCACTTCCTCCCGGATCGCTTTATTTCTTTCCGGCGCTTGCCCCCTTTTCTTTTGTCTGACAGGTGGGCGTCCCTCTCGGACATTTAGGCGGTGCTCCGCCATGTGCCGCGGGACACCTGTCATATCTGCTGGCTTCCAGGCAAAAACATCCAGGTTTTGTCTGAGCAAAGCACATAGTTCTTTGCGTCCTTTTTCTGTTAGTGTAGATCCTATGGCTATTGTCTGCTCGGGGTATTCAGGATGAATGGCCACTTTTATCTTCTCCTCCAACACCTGACTGGTCACGGGGTGTTGTGTGCTAGGTCCGGAGATCATTGCACATTCCATCGGGATGACTCTGCTGCTTCGTATCGTTACCGTTCCTCCTTTTACCGAGAATTTTAACATTCTGTGTGCCGTGGATGGTACAGCACGGATCTTTCTTATTCCCGTTATGCCTATTATTCCATTGTGTTGAGATGGTGACCTGATAACCATGAAATACTTAGAGAGAAAATTTGTAATAGCTTCAAGGTTTGTAACCCCAGTACTTCAAGGGTACTCGTATTATTCTAATAATATTGAAGCAGTGTGTTTAGTGTTCATTGTTTGTTTTGGTCATTACTGTTCTATTAATAAACTTCTCTAGAGTATCAAAGTGTAGATTCCGCATACACTTTGGTATACATACAAAGTCTCAATCTTTGTTATTTTGGATTCTTCCAAGGTAACAAACACTTTACTTCGTAAAGAATCGATCAAGGCGTGGGATCAACAAGTGGTATCAGAGCCTGTGCTTTGAGAAACTTTGATCTAGGGAAAATGGAGTTAGAAAATTCTCAGAACAATGCGTTGGCAAAGCTTCCCATGCTCAAACTAGGAGAGTATGAGATGTGGGAAATCAGAATCAAGCAGTACTTTCAGATCCAAGATTATGCATTATGGGAGGTAATAGAAAATAGGAATTCATGGGTACCTATTCCTGTTACAACACCAGAATCTGGTCCATCAACAGCATTGAAGATGACTGTGCCCTCTACTACTGAAGAAAAGATTTGCAAAAAGAATGATGTAAAAGCCAGAAGTCTTCTCCTCATGGCACTCCCCAATGAACATCAGCTTACCTTTAACCAGTATGTTGATGCTCAATCTATGTTTTTCCGATTCGATCTTTGCTTATTTTTAAAACCCTTCTTAAAATTTGGCTTGTTTCCTCCTTCTGGCTGTTGCCACAACGCGGGTGCTTTTTTCCGACTATGACTGAATGCGGCAACTTCCCCTTGCAGAAAAGACGTAGTCACCCTGTACATTTCATCCATTGACCTCGGAATTTTCTCGTATAAACGCTTGATCAGCTCGGGGTGGGTTATACCGTGCATGAATCCGGAGATCTTTATGCATTCCGGCGCTCCTTCCACATCCAGGATTCCTGCTTTGTATCTTTCCATAAAGTCCTTCGTGGATTCTCCATCTCTTTGCTTGATATGATGTATCTCCACCGGATCCTTGATGTGTTTTGTTTGTTGGAGATAATTTTCCCTGAATGCTGTTCTCAAATCTTCATAGCTGTCAATGGATTCCCTTGGGAGTTTGTCGAACCAGACTCTAGCATTTCTAGTGAGTGTTGAGTTGAACATGTGACACCATGTTGGCATTGCCCACCTCTCTGTCTTTGTCGCGGCCTGGAATAGCTTTAAATGATCTTCCGGATCCCCGCTTCCATCATATGTCTTGACGTGGCCGGGCATCCTTGTCCTTGGGAAATTAAAATGCCGGATACGAGGTGTGAAAGGGTTTCTTTCCTCACACGTCCAAGGCTGAGAGAGATTATCTTCGTAGGTGTTTGACCTGTGTCTTCTTGATCTGGACTTCTAGTAACCTCCCTCACTGTCTTCGCTTTCTGAATGTCCGCCAGTTTCCCGGGACGACGTGCCCCTATGATGATGCTTCATTGGTTGCACCTCGGTTTCCTTTTCGTGGGAACCCTGATGGCGGCTGTCAGAACGTGCAGATGCACTTCGTTCTTTTCCTCCCAGCCTGTTGAACACACCACCCTCCTTCCGCGGCCTGGGCCTAGGTGAAGGAGGTCTGTTTTGTTTGAGTCTATTGAAGACACTTGAAACCGGTGACGGGCTTCGGGAGCGCCTATTTCCATGCCTCCTCTTTGGCTCTGTTCTGGCGGTTGGCGTCTTGGATTCGGAGTAATGCGACTCTTCATGATTTCTTTGATTTTTCATGGTCCTCATGCCGTAAGTAGGCGTGCCTTTTACCGCATTAAGCGTTATCTTGCTACATTTTTTTCTTTTGCATCTTTTTCGGCAATGAGTGGCATAGAGTTTTGGTGGTAGTTTTTTGTCGTGCAACAGTCTCCATAGGACCTCGTCAGACGTAGGCTCCTCGAGACCCTGCGGACCACTTCGTCCCCCGGTGTTCCACACGGCGGACATGGGAATAGTCGGGGTGTGCTGTTCGCGAGTGCTCATGATGAGTATTTTAGAAAACGTGGTTGTGCTCTGTTCCCATGGATGGCGTCACTTGTTAGTACAAAATAAGTGTAGGGTTTAGAATAGGACTCAAGTTATATGTCGGTTCGAGTTTCCGAATGATTTGAGCATTAGATCTTGTACTAGAGCAAGAGAAGTGATGATTTCCTGCACAATCAAATAAAACCCCGTATTTTATAGTTCTACCGTGGGGACGGACCCCACGGTTAGACTCCGGCGTGAAAGTAAGTAAACATGTAGAGAGAGAAAGTATGTGTATGCAGAGTGAGAAAATCGTACTGTTCATTGTGTCAGAAGGTCCCTTTTTATAAGCGAATGAAATATTAGGGTCCTAATATTTCGTTTGTTTAGTTAGTGGCCAGAGTGGGTCCCTTGTCGGGAAAGGTTCCGTAATGACCGTGTGTACGGACGCGTGTGCTTTCCGTGGACGGAAGTATCCTATAGTCAGGTCCGCGTCTGTTTTGCTGTGTCCGGGCCGTGACCAATGCAGGATTGGGTTTAGTTTCGGCCCATGACTGCTAAGTTGGGCCCAGAAGCCCAAGTGATAGTGTGGCCCAAGCCCGGAGGCTTGGTATGCCTACTATACGTCATCACCGGTGGCAGTGAATTGGATTATGATTAAATGTGATGGAACTGAATATGTGGCAGGGGATTCTGGGCGGAGGCAGCAGCAAAGGCAGTTGTAGTAGAAGCTGATGCTTTCAAGGAAACTGATGTGATTTATCAAGCCCTTAGCTCAAAGGGTCATCACAATGACATGCTTCAAACTGCTGAACTCGTACATTTTGGCTTGACCCGTCTCATTGTTTTTCATTTGATTTATATAATGCCATCTCAAGACCTTTATGTATTGAAACATTTAATATATAGGTGCATCAAACATCCACGGATGCAGCTTCATCTGTATTAGTTACAGCTTTAAATGATGGGAGAGATGTGATCATGGATGGTACATTATCATGGGAGCCTTTCGTGGAACAAACAATTGCAATGGCAAGAAGTGTTCATAAACATCGTTATCGCATGGGTGTCGGCTATAAGGTCTCAGATGATGGAACCATCATCGAGAATTACTGGGAAAAGGTCGATAATGGAGATAAATTTAAAGTGAAGAAGCCTTACAGAATTGAGTTGCTTGGTGTCGTTTGTGATCCTTATCTTGCGGTCATCAGAGGAATAAGGTATGATCTCATATCTTTGGCTAGTTAAAGAGGAAGAGTGTTAAACTTTTAACTTTTGAATAAATCATTAAACTACAATGTATCAATGCAGGAGGGCTATAGCAGTGAAAAGGGCAGTGAGGGTTAATTCACAACTGAAGTCACACAAGATGTTTGCAAATGCTTTTCCAAAGTATTGCCATCTTGTAGACAATGCAAAGCTCTATTGCACGAATGGCATTGGCGTCCCTCCACAAGTAAGTTCATATTATATCTATGTATGTTCGTTGTGCATTTTTTAATCTTGAAACACTATACCATGATATCATTTATCAAGATAGTACGCTTTTATTTGGACAAACTGGATAATATTTTTAGTCGACTTGAGCGAGTGTGAGACTGCAGTAACAAAATGAAGCTTTATGACTTTTTCTAGTTTTAAAAAAACGAAGGGTAGATATAGGAGTGAAACATTTTTCGGTATTCTTCTATTGCCTAATAAACAAAATGTTCATTACGTTTTTAACTTCTTCTTTTCTTATTATATACTCGAACACATGTAAAGTTAACGAATTTGGACGTTTGGTTGTAGCAATGATGGTCTGTATAAGGTCTAGTTTAAAAAACAATGGTGGTTTCAAACGAATGTAAATTTGTTGAGTTTAGTTGAAAAACAAATTTATCGACAAATACTTCTACTATAATAGCTATGTCAATTTTTTTATTTAAGCTCACTTCCAAATCCATCTTGCTAACATGACTGGCTGATTTGGACAACGGGGTGAAGAGTTAACGAAAAAGATTTTTTTTTCAACCATTGTTGATTAATTATGCTACACAAATTAATTAAGTAACATGTTTTTAGAGTGTTGATATGCGATTTATTTCTTTAACTATGTGCTTAACCAATGCCATGGCATAACTACTGAATTCTTGGTTGTTTTTGGATTTTTACATGTTAATACGGTTTATTTTTTCTCATATTGCAGTTGATCGGGTGGAAAGATGGCAATAGCAATCTATTAGTCGATCGAGAACAAATCAAATGTTTGGAAACATTAACTGAAATCAACGAAAAGGCAGATTCCATTTATGAGCTTTATGCAGACCCAAATATGTTAACAGATGCTGACTCGGTTTGGAATAAAGTTGTCTTAACCCCTACAAGAAACGGCCTTCAACGTGATTTGAAGATTGTGATCGAGAGAATTGAAAAGTCAAAATCATAATATGCATTTCCAAATTCACAAGAGAAAATTTACTTGTAATTGTTTTTCTTTCGAGTGAGGTTTTGCCTGTAATTAAAAGATTTCATATATATTCTTTTTTTATATTTGATTTTCTACCTTTAATAGTATCAATCAATTGTATCAATCATCTTTATATTTTGAGGAGTTATTTATAGGTGATTGTTCCTCATTTATGGGTGATTAATACTCTCTATATTTAGAGGTCATGACATTACTATTTAATCCGTTGTATTTTCTGAATGAATCAAGAAAAGAACAAACATTTATCTTTTTCTGTTCCATCAAATCTAAGATGGCACCAGAGCAGGTTTGAAACCTTGCTTTTAATCAATCACAAACAAAAAAGATGACAGGAGATGATAACAACAAAAATGATGGTGGAAGCGGTGGTATCACATACGAGTCACCCTATTACCTCCATCCATCCGACTACCCTAAACAACTACATGAAAATAGAACCCCACACGAAT
>BQNB010006106.1:0-98994 GCA_026074375.1 Tanacetum coccineum | reverse complement strand
ACTATTAACTATTAAACTACGAGCTATAATAAACAGCAAAATACACGGGGTGACCGAGTCTTTTTCTAATATCTAACAAAGGTCACTAGGAGTATAAAATTATGTGTGTATTTCTACAGACAAATTTAAACAAAGTTTCTCTATAAGTATTAGTCCATTTAGAGTTTAAAAAAATCTTTTGCATATAATCATACGTCACAAGGAGTATAAACACATAAGCACATAAACAGACAGAAAGTAGGGATGAGGTGAAGACAGACTCTATCTAGAAAGCAGTAAATCACATAATGCCCCGAGGTCTCACAAGAGTCTTCCCCAAACGGAGAACCAAAAGACTCTCACTAGGTTTTCTGCTAAAGTGCCTAGATCGCCACATCCATCATATAACATGATTGCGTAAGTCTTAAGGCCGGGATAATGAAAAGAATAGAAGACTTAAAACTCTCAATTAACTATTAATTTTACATCTATTTTTATTCAATCTATATTAACTAGCAATAAAGCAAGATTCTAGGTTTTTATTTATTCTTTATGGCAGGAATTGCATATTGTTGCCATAATTTTCAATAAAAACAATAAATAAAGGTTTCTCATGCAGTTCTAGCGTGTTTTATAAATGTGTAACCCATAACACCAAACAAGGTTGACTCGTGATGCCACTGTTGGGATTTATGAACTAGTAAACCATATTTACTACGAGTACGCAGCGGATGGATCTAGTTTGATGACAATGATTAACACACATATAAAGAAAGAAACACTAACCTTTTAGTTGAATGACTTAAAGCAAACAACGAGAATCTTTAACCTTGAAACTTTAGTGACTAAGTTGTCACCTCTACGGTTGCTCACACAACACGTCTAACAAATACGCCAAGATGCTAGTCTTTACTTCACGTCTCTCGAACACCGAGTGTTGCACCTTTCTTGAATTGAAAACCACAAACAACCTTTGTATATGAACCGAAAACCACAAACCCCAATTAGGGTTTTAAGCAAATTCGGTTAAACTGAAATTCAAGAAATCAAAACCCTAAAGGTTTTAAATTGTTGTCGACCTAGAGAACAAAACAAACCGAAACCCTTGATTAACTTGAGCTTATGATCGAGCTTGTGGGAATCCAATCGCACCAAAACCCTTTTAGGGTTTTCACCGAAATTGATCAAAAAGAGAAAAGAAACCAAATTACCCTTTTAGGGTTTTACCGATTTTGATTTTGGTAGGAGAGGGGAAACCAAAAATCAATTTAGGTTTTTAGGGATTTTTAATGAATGAATAATGAGCTAGGGGATAGGTGTTTATATAGGCACCCAAAACCTAGTCCTTGGTAAACAAGGAAACCATAATTCATTCCTTATTCCAATTCCTCCACCTCCTTAATTCTAAATCGACACAAACACCCCCTCTAAAAAACCATAGGGGCCAGCCATCACAAGGCACCCCTTTGGGTTTGGGTTTTGTCAATTTAAGTCCCTCTAGTTTACATATTTAAATAACCGTTAAGTTAGTTATAAACTATAACGACTATTTAAATATATTACGTGAAGTATATTTGACAATAAACATATTCTATGTGTCTTAATGTGTGTGCCCCCAACAGGCTCATGTACTTCTAGTCGCATAACATGCGAATCCAACTACCATATTCCAACAACTTCATGGTTTTAAGAGTTTTTATTCACTTCACCCATTAAATAGGGTATACTCCTAAATGAATATTTGACTCATTTATGAGTTGATGTGTGTCATGTTTATATGAGTCAAATGTGTAAAATAAAGAAAAGAATGGAAAAGAATTACAAAAACATGTCACTTTGTTGAGAAACGTTTTTCTGGTACAGGAGTTATGTATTAGTTTTACCCATTTATTTATGAATGGGTTGCTTTGAGTTGGATTTTGTACAAGTCATATGTGTAAAATAATGAAACAGCTTAAACGTAAATGTGTTAAATGATTCTTGCTTTCACCCCTCGTGTCAAGCAAATGATTAGTTGTTGTAACAAGGTGATGATAATTGAATTTGATCATTTGGTTCAACAGATGCGGGTGTTGGTTATGATTTTTATCAGTAATTGTTCTTGTTTAAATTGTTTATAGATAGATGCTACCACTCCTGAGTACTCCAAGAGCATATATGAGGAAATCGTGAAGGAAGTGTCATCACACTTGAAAAAGGTCGGGTACAACCCAGGCAAAATCACCTTTTAATTGCTTGATTCTCTGATCTAGACTATTACAAGGGACATATGTGGTTATATGCGTCATTGCTTTGTATTGGCAACTTTCGTAAATTGATTTGGGATCATATTAACACGTATGTACAATATCAGTTATATACGCCATTGATTTGTACTGATAACTTTCGTAAGCAATCCCAAACAGTCTTGAGAAGCAGTTCTAATAAGCAATCCCACAACCCCTATTTAATTGTTAAACTATTCGAAATTGCTTATTGAAAGTCCTTACAAGGGAGGTTTGGGATTTGTAACTAAAACCAAGCATGACACGTATGTACAACATTAGTAAGTTCATGATCTGAAACACTTGAAACTTTAAAGTTCATGCATCAAGAAAACTAAAACGGTTTCTTTCTTCAGGTCAGAATGAGTTGGTGTACCAGTGGAGGCTGAGTTGGCTTAATGGGAGTTTATCATGTTATTGTATTATGTATAGTGAATATGATCCGTAGAATCTAACATCTAAGAGGATTGTTTTTAATGTAAAAATGAAATGATTAAGGAACGAAGATTACTGTTTGATTATAAAACTTGATCTTCAACGCATATAACGACTGGGAATAGGCACACAATCTCTAAATAAGAGCACGGGTTCTGTTAATTAGAGTGTGCGAGAGTTTTCACACAGGGGACAAGTGTGTTGATGGTGTGGGAGTGATATCTATGAGAGGAGTCTATGAGGGTTTCACTGAGGTATCTAGTCGATGTTGTCTATGTATTGGATTAGTAAATTGACTACATCTGTAAGTAAGGTTAGAGCTGTGCAGAGACACTATAGTACTTCAGTGGTCTAGGGATCACCATTAGCTGTGTGTGGGTACTCTATAGGTTTATCTATGGTTGACACGTATTCGGTCTGGAACACTATCTATATAGTGTGCACACAGAGAGATATGGTGGGGACAACACTAGTAAGGAGGGGGTGATTATTGCGCGGAATGTAGGGGTATATCTCTACATCATCTTATATATAGTGTGGTGTGTGAGTGTTATAGAGAGATGTGTGTGGGCTGGGGGTGTAGGTGTGTTGGGGGGGGGTTTTGTGGTGGTTTTAGGGGTGCTTCAGTAGTCATCTGAGTCTGTGTGGCTTGGCAGTCAGTATAGTATTTATTGTAGATTTTAAGGGGGGTTTAAAGTATATTATGGAGTGTTGCATGGTGATAGAGTTATCTATGTGAGTCTGGATCTTATATACTAGTGTGGGAGATTGTTTGATAGATACCATAGAGATGAAGTGGAGTAGTAGTAGATTGTGCTGTGATCATAAGCTTATGTGTGATGGTGATGAGTGTGAGAGAGTGAGTAGTGTGTGTGTGTGAGTGAGTTTGTTTGTATGTGGGGTGGTGTGGGTGGTTGGTTGTAGGTGGGGGGGGGGGGTGTTTTGGGGTGGTGGTTTGGGTTGTGTGTGGGTGTGTAAGTGGGAGTGGGTGTGGGTGGGGGGTGGGGTTGTTGTGGGGTTGTGTTTTTTGGTTAGAGTTTTTTTTAGTGTTGGGTTTGTATGTTATGTTGGTGTTTTTATTGTGGGGAAGGGGTTGGGAGTATTGAGTATTTGTGTGTGGTGGTGGAGGGTGATGGGAGATGTAATGGGGAATGGTTGGTGTAGAGATTTGGTATAGTAGTGGGGGTTAGTGGTGAAGGGGGGGTTTAGTTTTAAGGTAGGTTGTAAATGGTTATTGTTTTAGAGGTGTTTTAGTGTTGTAGTGGGGTTGTATTTGTTGGATTTTTTGGGTGGGTGTGGGGTAAGTGATAGGGGGTGTTGTTATTTTTGTTTTTTGGGTATGGTTGGTTTAGGGTATTGGTGGTTGGGTTTTGGGGTGGGAGTTGTGGTTGATAGTTTGTTATTTATTTGATGGTTATTTGTGTTATGTTTGTGGGGGAGAAGATGATGTTATGGGGTTATTTTGGTTGTGTTTTTTTTTTAGTGTGAGTTGGGGTTTGTTTTGGGGTTGGTTTTAGGTTTTGGGTTTTGGTTTTTAAAAAAAAAAATTTAGGTTAGGAGTATAAGTCATTTAAGAGAATTTTTTTGGGAGTGAATAAATGTTGGAATATAAAAATTGTGTGTGTAAGTATAATGGTAATGTGGGGTTGAAGGTATAGTATTATTGGGTAATTAAACGTGCTAAATAATAGACTAGTGGATTAAAATTATTTTTTAGTTAGTGTAGGGAATAGTAGTATTAGAGTTAATAGATATTATATAGTGATCTATTATGTTTGAGATATTGGTTATAGTCAGAGATTATAGGTAGGATAAGATATTACATTAATGAATTGATAGTGATTTATATAGTTGAAGTAATGATTTATTGTGTTTTTGTGTGAGATAAGAGGGTGTCTATTTTGTAATTTACTATTGGTGATTTATCTTTGTGTATTGTGTGGTGTCAATATTGTTAATCTGGTTAGTTTAGCTTGTGTGGGTGTATATCTTAGTGATGTGGTAATTGGTTCTAACTATGATTAGGAAACGACATGTAGCTTAGTGTCGAAAATAACGTAAGCGAGTGTAAAGTTTTCCCCTCCGCCTAAAAGGGACTTGTTGACATAGTGAAATCTCGATCGTATCGGGAGTGATTAGATTGAAGAGGTGCTTCGTACACCGAACCACTAAAAATCTTGTGTCTTGGTTAGGGTTTTTCTTTTCCTTATCTCTGTTACATTATTATTGTTGTTACTAATTTTAGGAATATTTGTAGATAGTTATTGCTAGCTGCATATTGTGAATTGGTTAAATATAATAACTTCGAATCTAAACATTTATTCAAAAGTAAATTTTTTAAATCGTACACCAAACGTGTGAAACAAATTCAACCCTCCCTTCTAGTTTCCACAATTTGTATCAGAGCAAGTCACTCAAGATTTTTTAAAATATACTAGTATTTTAAAGCTTGGTCGATCTATGGATTCCGACAAATATCTAGAAGGGAGTCTATTTTATTATTCAAAAACCAACCACTTTTTGCATAGCATAGTTTTATATTAGTGATAATAGATTTGAGACATATGTTAATCAAAGATCTAGATCTTTGCTGGTATTACCAATGGTGATTTTCCAACCTATTGTACAAAATCCGGAACCAAATTAGATGATGTTAATCCCTTTTGAAAAAACAAACCGATAGATCTCAAAAAGAGACATGCGAAAAAAAAGATGAAGCCAAAATGGTTATATTACATTGCTTTTGCCAAGAAAAGAATATGAAAGAATTTTCATGTGAAACACGGCAAAAAGAAATTTAGAAAACTTTGTTAATCACCCATCAATTAATAGCCAAGTCAAAGATAATACACCGACCTTTTGGTTTAACAATATAATAATTCATCATTTTCAGAAAAGAATCTATAATAGTTGCTTTGCTAGATTTAGTATCTAATATTACCTGGTCTTAAAAGCTCTTGATAAAGGTTATTCTATTAAGAACTGACGTAAGGATGTATCTTATTGCTCTACAACCCTAAATGGAGACCACAGGTCACGGCGATTGAAGAGTCGAAAGACTTAACATCGCTATCTTTTGATAACTTATCGGAACCTCAAAGTTTACGAAAATGATCAACAGAAAATTTTGAAAAGTAAAAAAAAGTTAAAGAAATCTAATGCTATTACCGGCTAAGCAAGAAATCTATAATGAAGAGTGTTCGACATCCGTTGCAAAGATGAATAGTATGCCGATGACGGTAAGAAAGACTTCAAGAATTTCTTTAAAAAAGAAAGGTAGATTCTTGAGAACAACCTCGAAAACTGACCAAAAAAAAACGTCCATAGAAGCCGTGAATGACAAGAACGGTAAAAAGTTATAGAAAATTGCTTTAAGATGCGGCACCCAATCATCTTAATTGGGAGAGATGGTCCAGAAAGCCACCGAAAGATAAGAACCAAAGAGCTTTTGTCGATTCTCTTGGACGATAGCGGTAAAGGAAGATGATGAGAAGTCAAAAAAGAAATTTGTCATGAAGCTCATGCTTCAGTGAGGTATGTTTTCCCCGAAACACTTACTTTAGTAAAGAAAACTCAACAATTGATGAATTAGCTATTAGAACAACGCGAATATGATAAATATGCCAAATGAGTCTAAAATAATCACTAAGAACTAAGGAAAAAGCTTACATAAATAGTCTAAAAACGAGCTTTAGAAATTAAAAGATAAATTATCCACACATGAGAAAAATAAGGGGATTAATCTCGATTGTGCAAAGTTGTCATACGGCTTAAAATTGAAAAGATAAACTAAAAGAAGAATCCACCTAGCTAAATAAATTGTGAAAATAGTACACATTGCATAAATTGAATGTTTAATAATCAAAACCCTTATGTTAAACTAGGCTTAAGGTTTAATTCATTGAAGCATCATTAGTATAACTAAAGGAAATAAAATTGTAAAAGCTCGAAAATGGTATCCTGCGGATGGCGGTCCCATAAATATGGGCGCCACCACCAGCAATGCCGTGGAATTCTGAGAAAAGTGTTCTATTTCGAAAAATCTATGACCAAAACACATAGTAGTAAACACTGAAAAGTTCCCCCGTCTGCTAACGACAATGAAGTTTAAGCAATTTTATAAGCCATTGTATAAAACCCAGAGTTGTGATCTCAGAAACCAAATTTTAGATCACAAAAACTCCGCCACCTAGAAATCGTAAATAGTTATCATCGCCTAAACAACCACAAACCAAAAAGAAATAAGGTAGACACAAATCAACCTCATGGCTTTCCTATAACTTGGAACAACTTTCCAGACATGGTATACATGCATGGGAAATGTGTCTTTCCATTTCCACAGCCCAGACCCAATATTGGCATCAAATGCAAGGTGATGTTTGGAGCCAACAACTTTGGACCCATGAGATATTGGGGACCAAATGTTTAAGGTGTTGCCTTATATAAATAGATATACCTTGGAGTCGACTTAGAACCCGATGAGTGGATAAAGGATAGCGGATGCTCCAAACATATGACGGGTAACCGAAAGATCTTCTTAAGCTACAAGGCATACAATGGAGGTAACGTTATTTTTGGTACTTGATCGCGGAACAATTTCACGTATATATAATTGGTGTGTAGCAAAAGCAAACAAATTTATATACTTATAGTATTAATCCCGTGAAAATTTCTATCCAAAATACTTCTCAATCAAGAGAAATACAAGATAAAAATCCCACTAAAGAAAACACAATTTGTATATTTTTATCCGGGAAGTACTTTTCCTCGGGTCGTGTCCCAACGAAGTCGTGAATTGAGAATTTTGGAATAATTCGGGTTCGAGTTAAGAATGATAAAGGATTTTTGAATTATTGATTACACTACAAATTATAATAGCACGAATTAAAAACAATTAACTAGCTCGAAATTTAAATGCACAAAACGTAAAAACGCGAGCTAAAACTGAAATTTAAAATCTAAAACACTTATACTAACAAATTTTATACCTAAAAATCACAAATTTAAAATGAAAATTTTAGGAAAAAGAATTGGAATTTTTTTACTATTTTTGAATTTTTTATGAATTTCTAAAGATTAATGAATTAATCAAAAATAAACTTTTTCTAAAAATTATCACTAAAATTTTGTTTTTATTTTTCAAAAATACTAGATTTAAAAAGAAAATTATTGCAAAAAGAATTTTAATTTTTCAACTGTTTTTCTATTTTTTATGATTTTTCTAAGAAAAAGGAATTAACTAAAATCTATTTTAATTTCTAGAAATTACAAATTTAACTGGAAAAATATAGAAAAATGGTTTTAAGAAACTACAAAGGTGCAGAAAATGAATGGAAACAAAAGCCCTAATTTTTATAAACTAATTGAAACCTAATTTGATCAATTAAAACTTTTGACCTAATTTTATAAAAACTAATTTGGAAAATATTAATTCTATTTATTATTCTAGAAAAGACAGGGTAGAAAGTGTAAGAAAGGAAAGTAGAGGGTAGGCGGGAAATCTATAGGAAATTTACACTATAATGAAAACGGATGCCCCTTTACTTTGAGAAAAGTACGAAATAGACCCTACGCTTCTAGCTTATTTTTGGCTTATTGAAAAATGAGATTCAGCAAAAACTTAAAACTACAAACTTGTTAAAGAGCTTAATCTCTACAACTTTAATAAAAGCAACTTCTACTTTTAACAACTAGATAAGCTGAAAAATAAGCAATTTGAAATCTGTCACAGAAACTAGGTGTTTAAAGAGCTTTTTAGATTTTTGCTTTTTCCTAGCTTATTACTTGATGAAAATTAAAAACAAAAGAAGCTATGTGTAGACTAAGATGTGTACTATAGGATTCTATAGAAAAATAAGCAAAGTTTTCACAAAGTTTACAAGAAAAATGATCTGAAAGAGTGCAAGTTTTTGATTTAAGCTGAAATAAGCTTTTGCTAAGAAGCTAAAAAAACTTATTAATGCACCTTAACAGCTTAAATTTTGAAAATAAGCTAAGCTTTTAACTTTGAATTAACCTAGATAAATTTTTTTGTAAAATTCTAACTAAGAGTGAAAATTCAAAGTGAGAAAATTAAGCTAGGAATCAAAGGTACTACTATACTACTTTTTGACAGGTAAAATAAGCTAGAATGAAGCTGATAAAAGAAACTTAAGTGCTTATTTGTATTAAGCTACTAGTAAACTATGGAAATGCTCAAAATCAACTTCTAACTCCTAATCACTAAGGCTAAAATGATACTAAAAATCTTTCTAGCAACAACAGCTTTATCCTGTTGTTGCTGATGCAATTGGCAAGGAACAAAAGTGCAGGCTTATTTTCCACCTAAAAAAAACTCTTACACTAACTCACTCCATGTATGTAGTCCTGTATTGACTAAGTTTATGCTCTAACTTGCCTTGGATCTCTAATCACTAAAAATGCTTGATCACAAAAACTGTCCTGGTGCAAATACAAGTTTATAACACTCTAAACTTTGGAATTCAACAATCTAACTATTAAAACTTGTTTAAACCTTGATATTAAGAACTAATTCAGCTATGTAAAAGAATTTGACAGAATATCTTTGACTTTAAGAGTCAAATTAATCTTGAACCAAACACTCCTTAATGAAACCTGTCCAAACTCAAGTAAGCCTAAAATCTACTTAAAAGCTAAAACATTCAAAACCTTTTATCCACTTCTACTAGAAATGACTTAATAAAACTATTCAAGCTATAAATCCTACAGCTTATTAGAAAAAACAAACTAGTTTCTCTACTAGCTTGTACTATTATTATGACAGAATTATATGAAAAGTGAGATTACTCAAGTTTTATTCTAATGAAACTTAAAACAGCTAATACAAACCTCAACAATCATGATATTGAAGAGAATTAAAACAACCTTTGAATAGAAATAAGCAAATGTAAAAGCTCAAATTTAAGCTAAATTGAGATTTGAGGAATTTAAACCTGAGAGTTATGGAGTCTCAGCACTTAAGCCACTCTAGTAGAGTGAGTGGCTTAGAAAACAATCACCTAAGTGGCACCTTGCCTCTAGACCTTAAGCATCCAACTTAATAAGCTAATTTTAGCTTATTCCTCCTTTAAGCTTCCAAAATGAACTCAAATCATCTCAAGTGATCATGCTTTGACAACAAATGGAATTAAAAGAGTGAAAGAATGATTATTAACTAAATTTGACTGAATTTTGAGCTTATGAACAGTATTAAGCTCAAATGAGCTTATTAAGAGCTTATTTGATGAAAACGACTTAATATTGAAATCAAAATACAAGTAAGCTTTAAAACTGAATTGTATTACTAGAATTGTGAAGTACAAGATTAGAAGGAAAGAGTACAAGAGCTTTAAAGCTGTTTTCTAAAAAGCTTGAAAGAAAAGTGCTTAAAATTGGAGGAAATACAAAGTAAAAATTTAAAACAAATACAACAACTGAAAAAATGAGACCTACAAGTCCTATTTATAGAGGATTGAAGAAGAGGAGAAAGAGTTTCTTGAATCTTCCATTAAATCTCAGCCATTGATCATTTTTGATTTGTTAATAGCCGTTTGATCATTCTTATGAGGTGTTCTGGCCAATAAGGTGATGACATGTGGACTAGGTGATGTGGAGAAGGATTTATAACAGGGTTGGGAGCTGTAGAGGAGCGGGCAAAGGCTTTGGGCGAAGTTGGGTTTGTGGGAGGAAAAAGGCGGGAAATTCTGTTGAGGCGGTTAGAGGGAGTTTAAGCCGCGTTTTATTGTTTGAATGTTTGAGGAAATGGCATAAATGGTCCTCGTGTTTTATCTCTCCTAGTGTAGTGTAAAAATAGTTTTGGAAATGGCAATTTCGGTCCTTGTGTTTTCCTTCTTCTTTTTCTTCTTTAATAAACAACTTTCCACATTTGGCAAATTAAATCCTTGAACTTCAAAACTCCAAATAGGCCTTAAACAACCTTTCTTTATTTGGCAATTTCAGTCCCTTTAACTCAAACTCCAAATTAGCATTGATCTTGAAGACATGTCATAATTGGACTTGGCTCTGATTTTTGCTTTTGAACTTCTTCTGAGCTCATTGACTTTGTATCTAACTAAGTCCGGCTTGTGATTAAGGCTTTCCCGTCTTCACTCTTTTTTCTGTCTCTTGTCGTTCCTTTCGGTTTTTGACTGTTTTAGCTTCTTTATGTCCTTTTTTATCCTTTCCTGCACAATAACAAAAAAGCAACACATTTTTCTATTCTATTTCTTAAAAGAACGTTTGTTTGCCATCGGAATGAACCACAACACGATATCATCCAAAACAGGAGGGACTTGCTCCATTCCAGCCAAGTTGCGAATATAATTCCAGACTTTGGATGAGTAAGAACATTCAAAAAAGAGATGTTCATGACTGTCTTGTTGGGAACCACAAAGCGAACATCGAAGTTGCGTCAAGTCAGTTTGAGCATCCACGTCCCAAGGCCTAAGTTTATCCTGCGTTTTGAGGCATCTCCTCATAACTAACCAAATATGAAAAGCATGCCTCGGAATGCAATGCGAAAACCAAGTAATATGATACCACATGACCTGCTGTCCCCGTGGTCTAAGGACTTCCCATGCATACTTTACCGAAAAATCAGAAAGGTTACCATTTAGATCACACCATCTCATGCTATCATGTCGAGAAATATCAATATTTGGGGCAGCAATAAGCGCAAGATTTGGAGCTTTAACTAACCACGGAGCAGGCCATCTCCAAGCCCCATTCTCTATTAAATCAGCAACACAGTCTTGGAGAGTACGACCCTCTCTAGTGATATCCCTAGGTGATAAATAACTACTAAGAGGGCATTGATAACTCCACATGTCATGCCATAGAGACGCCTTATGGCCATTCCCAATCTGCATCCAAAAAAAGGGTCTAACAAGGTAACGAAGTTGAAGAAGCTTGCGCCAACCCCAACTCATATCTGCTTTAAGGCAGATATCCCAAAACGTATGACCACGAAGTTTATAAGTATGAACCCATCGAACCCACAAAGACTCTTTAGAGGAGACAATATTCCATATATGAGTAGTCATTAAGGCGAGATTAAAAACCTCAAGACTACGTAAACCAAGACCTCCTTCATGTTTAGGAAGACAAATGTCATCCCAAGCAACTTTCGCTTTACCACGCTTATAATCCCCATTACACCACAAAAAGCCCCTTATAAGCTGCTGGATATCCGAAACAATTCCCATAGGAATGACAAGAACTGACGCCCAATAAACTTGCATGGAAGAAACAACCGATTTACAAAGTTGAAGTCTACCCGCAAACGATAAAGATTTGTTCTTCCAATCTCCAATCCGATTCCGAGCTTTTTCAACAAGAATTTTGCAATCCCTATTTAAAAGCCTAGAAGAAATAAGCGGAACACCAAGATATTTAGCCGGGAGCTTACCTTCAGAAAACGGCATAATGCTAAGAATGGCATTCTTAACGTGAGGCATCACATTGCAAAAAAAGGCCGTACTCTTAGGAATGCTAGGAACCAAACCTGAAACCTGCTTGAATTCATCAAGGGAGTCCATAATAACTCTAGCTGACTCCACGTCCCCCCGAGCAAATATAAAAAGATCATCAGCAAAACATACATTGATGATTTCCAACTCCTCACAATGATTATGATAACGGAATGTGTCAGATAATCTAACTCTCCTTTTTAGAATAAGAGTCAGAATTTCCATAACCAATGTAAAGAGATAAGGAGATAGAGGATCACCTTGACGTAACCCTCTTTTACCTTTAAAGAAGCCATGAATATTACCATTCATGCTGATAGAGAACAATATATATATATATATATATAGGTTACACACACACATGATTACCTGATAATTTAAATAAATTAATAACATTTTATTATTATTTTCGTCTTATTATCGGGCTAACAGGGTAGAATATTTCGACATTACATATGTCCAAAAGCTTTCACCTCAACACTTAATCTTCCTTAAGATTCGACTCCTTCCAATTTCAAAATAAAAATCGACGACAACGGTTTAAAGATAGTAAATATTTTAAGAAAAGTTTCAAGGAATTACATCTTTCGTATTGTATTAAATTTTCGAGTTAAATAACTATTTATTGTTAAAATATTGAAAATTTCACCTCTTTTTAGCAAAACTCTAAGTATATAATTCTTTGAAAAATTCGGCATGACCCGTACACTTTAATTACTTTAAGGTAATTAGTCGAGGGGAATTGAGATTCTTGGTTTTCTAAGTGCTTACTTGTAGCATTGCGTGGGGACACGCAATAGTTTAGTATGGGGGATTTTGGTATGTGCTTAATTACACATACCATTTACTTAATAAAACAACCCTAAACGACCAAAAACGCACATAAAATGCCATATATATGCTTGTTTTTGTGTTTGTACTGTGCAGGTATCAGATATTCACTAAAGGACAAAAACAAAGCCAAAAATGACAAAACTGAGCGCGAGAACGGAAAGAGCATGAAGCAAAAGTCAAAATCAAAGCCAAAAGTCAAAGTCAACGCCAAAAAGTCAACCAAAAAGTCAACCCTGCAAAGTCAAAGTTAAAGCCAAGCGTGAAAAACCAAAGCCGGGGACATAAATATCTTATTGGGCCAACCTGTACCCGAGTTAATGGGTTGGGTCAGCCCAATAGTATTTATATACATTTAAAAGCTCAAAAGTCCAATTAAAAAAAAACCCATTACCCTTTTAATTTTAACCGGCCCAAACAACCCAAACCATATTCCTGTTAAGTCCCTAACCCTGTTAGCCCATATCCATTAAACCCCTTACACCGTTAGTCCTTCAAGGACTAACATTGTTAGTCCTTCAAGGACTAAAATTGTTAGTCCTTGAGGACTAAAAATGCAAACACCACCTAACTTTCAGGGGCTTAACTGTCAACTCCACTAAGTATTTACCCCCTTATTCCCCAAAACCTATTACACCCCTCGTCCCCAAATCGAACTAACAGTACCCAAACCTTTCCCGCCAAAACCAAATATCTACTATTCATTGTCTTTTTCACGTGACCCTGCAACAACCCAATAAAACACCCTTAACTTATTCCCCCCACTACAAAACAAGCCATTTTAACCTTTTCTTCAAGATAAAAACAAAGCCACGATGGCAATCTTGAAGAATTTGATTAGACAGGGCAAATTGAGGGCTAGGATGAAACCAAAGAAGCACAAGTGATGATTAAGGACTAGGATTGAAGGCTGGTTTGCACTCACACAAGAAACACACAAGGGTTTGAAGACACAACTTATATAAGTGAAGAAGCACACTTTGAAGAAAGTAACTAGGAGTAGTTTAGTTTAGTTTTATTTTTTCTTTTAAATATATCTTTAATTATGTTTTAAATTATGTCTTTTACATTTAAGGTTTTGTAATCCTTTTTACTTAATGAAATTACCAAGTTTTCAGTTTTTATTAAAATTGTCTTTAATTTGCCATTTGTTTTTCCGGGGGATTTATTTGGATCCTTAGAATGTGCTGAAGAAGTTGCTTATTTATGCTTATGTGTCTGAGATTTAATATATTTATGCAAAGTTTTGGCCTAAATTCCTTTTTTATAATCTGAAAAGTAGCTAAAAGGGTGTTAGGGGTAACTGTCAAAATGGGTCAAAAATGCTCTTAAAACCATTTGGGTCCTTAAGCCAACGTTTATAAGTTTTTGAAAGTTTAAATCTCTTTTTAAGGTTTTATGTAGTTTAAGTCTAAATTGTAAGTTTTTAAGTGGATATTCATACCTAGCTTGATTGATTTGAATTTGAATAGGTGCCATTTAGTGTTATTTTCATTCCTATTTTTGGTTTTATAATGCATTAGAAAAGCTTGGGCAAGCCTGCATTTTACATTTAAGTTTTTAGTCTAATCTGTCAACATATTGGTTTAGTCTCAAAGTTGTTAAGCCCTTTTTCAATTTCATTTTTAAGATAGCTTAACTCTGTTTTAAGATCTGAAAGTTCTTTCACTAGTTGTTTATAGTATAAATTTCGTTTTAACTTTATTTGCCTGTCTTTAAAGTTTATTTTATAGCTTATTTGTAGGCTTGCACTTTGCCATTTAGTTTTAAGAAAACCAAAACTCAGCATATGCTGAGTTCAAGTAGTCTTTTTCATAAGCCTTTTTCTTGGCTTATGCTTGTTTCAAACTCCTTTTTCTTTTCTGCTTATTGTAGCTTATAGTATCAAGTTTATCTGTTTTTAGTTCTTAAAGCTATAAGGATCCTTTAAGCCCTTTAAAAATCAGCTTAAAGGTGCCCCTATAGGCTGTTAGATTGACAGTTTTCTATGCAAAATGCTTATTTGATTTTCTCAGCTTATGGCTTAATTTGTTAGCTTCTTTTTGTTCCCCAGAGCTTATTAGGAGTAGGTGTGTATTTGTCTCAGCTTATTTTGTCATTGCCTTTGCTTATTTAGCCTAAATTGCCTAACAGCTTAAGCCCTTTTAGTGCCTTAGTGTTTTATAGCAATCTGTCTGTTTTTAATGTGCTTTTTTCCTAGCTTATTTTTAATTTTCATGAAAAGTTGTAGTTAAGAAAAGTTCTTATTTTTATGTCCTTATTAAATTTCTGCAAAAAGATTTAAAAAAATATTTTTCAAAAAGGGAAGGCATGGGGGTCGAACTCATGACCTCCCCATTCTATAGCCAACACCTCTTACACACCACACACAACCAACTGCCCCGGGGTCTTTTTTATTTACTAGTTTACCCTATTTATCTTTTATACTCTTTTTAGTTATTAAGCTTTCAACCATAATTTTGCTTATTTGCAGCTTATTTTTAAGCTGTTTTGCAAAACTAGTATTTTTCTTGTATTCTACATAACTTAAACTACTTTCCATGATTTTTTTAGAATTTTCCCAATTAATTTAGTATTTTTAATGAATTTTTCTTTTTAAAACTGTTTTTAAATCATAAAAAATTAAATAAAAATCAAAAAAATATAATTTTTTTTAAATTTTCTTTTATCATTTAGGACCTAGGAAAAATAAATTTGCATCCGTAGGGTCAAAATTGTCGAATTTGGTTTATTAATGAACGGGGTTTGATCCCGTTCTCGTTTTCGTGTTTTTTACTTTAATTGCCTTCGTTTTTATGTTCCCGTAGACTTAGGATTTACTTTCCCATGCCTTACTTATGTTTCCCGTAGATTTTTATGTTATTTAATTGCCTTTATTGGTTTCCCGTAGTTTAGGTTTAAATTCACGTGCCTTTGCTTGTTTTTCCCGTAGAATTTAGAAAATAAATCCAAAATCCTTTGCCATTCAAGCATCCAAAAGTCAAACCAATAACGTAACCGTCAATTTCATGCCTCGTTGAGAGAACGACTAGGGTAGCACTTATCCGGAATCATTTATATCATACCCGTGAGTTTTTTGACCTTTTTCCTAAAAGGTTGATTTGGTTGACTCGCGGGGATTTTATATTTTGATTAATATTATACTACTATTTGATATATACCTACCCCTAAAAAGGTACGTTATCACTAACCGTGGCAAAATAACCCCTTCACAATCGACAAGTCCAACAAAAGTCTTCCTCTTAGTCCAACACAACTTCCTTTAGTTCATTTACAAGTCTACAAACTTATTTATTTAATATTGGGTCACATGGCCCATTACGGTCTTAAATAATTAGCCCGATAGCAAAACTTAGTCCATACTCTTATTACATAAGTTTATTTTATAAACTAAACCCAATGGGCCTTAAACCCATTAAGTCGAACCAATATAATCCGAAATTACACATGGCCGTGGCCCATTAAGCCGTGGCCCAAATAAGGCGAAACCAAAGTGAGCTCATGAGACTCGAAAGATTTTATAACCGAATAAGCTAAAACCAAATAAGCCAAAATCAAATAAGCTTATAACCGAATAAGCTAAAACCAAATAAGCCAAAATCAAATAAGCTTATAACCGAATAAGCTAAAACCAAATAAGCCAAAATCAAATAAGCTTATAACCGAATAAGCTTATAACCAAATAAGCCAAAACCAAATAAGCTAAAACCAAACAAGCCAAAACCAAATAAGCTAAAACCAAACAAGCCAAAACCAAATGGGCCGAGCCCTTTGTGGCCCTCAAACCGAAACCAAATGGACCCTTGTTGGGTCGAACCAACCAAACGGACCCATGTTGGGCCGTGTCCAACCAAACGCACCCTAGTCGGGCTCAAAGCAAACCGGACGCACCCTTATTGGGTCGGTCCAACAAGAAAACCCAAAATATTCACATAAGCCCCAATAAGCCATAACCTAGCTTATTGAATAAGCAAAAACTCCCAAATAAGCTCTTATAAGCATTTTTATAAGACGAAAAATTACCACAACAACCATTTTATTGTATACTCAAATATTTTCCATTCTCTTTTCTTGTCTTAGGCCGACGCTTATATCATTACTTTTTATATTTTTGATTTCAAGTTTTGATCTTTTTGGCGATCAACTTGTACAACTAGCGTCTAGACATCACCATAATCACAAAAGTACAACTTAAATTCAAAGTTTTATAAAAACTTACTTGTTTGATGAGCTTGGTTCGATCGAGACGCGCGTGAAAGACCAAAACCTTGTTTCTACAACCCGAAACTATTAGTTATCAACCCAATAATAAAGTCTTAACCCGTGTTCTTGGCAAAATCTTCAAAACTTGTGTTTTTCTTCCCCTTTGAGGTTCGGCCGGATATAGAGAGCAAAAGAGAGAGTATTTTTTTTTATTTTGAAAAAATGATGCATGTATGTGAAATGGGATAAGGTGGTGGAGGTATATTATGGTACTAGTGAGACATCATAGCAAAATTTTAGCCATCTTGTCCCCTTATCTCCTAGGCGTCCAAAATGGGATCCAAGGAGGGTCTCGGGTTTTCCTTTTTGTGTCGGGATCGCTTAAAAACTCAATTCTCATTTATTTAAAACGTCAACCAAACTTAGTTATCATTTTCATTGCGTTTAAAATCATTTTTCCATAAACCTGGGTTATTCACATGACACTTATCACTTTAAATTACTACAAAAATCTATTTTTTGCCGTTATTGGCCGACTCCGGACCGAAAACATGAATTTTGACAAAGCTCAACCGAACCTTGCTCATCCATTTAAAAACACTTCAAATCACCAAATATGGCTTGAAAACTCATTTTCACTCAGAATTTCACCTTTTTACGACTCTGACAGTCTTTTATCGAATTTCGCGAAAACAACCATTTTTCTGCTAACTTTCAATTCTCACACTCACGATTTACAATTTAAATCACCGTTATTTCAATATTAGGAATTTATTAAATAAATAAACCCATTAACACATCCCTAACCTCAGAAATCTCCACACTTAATTAAACTGTCGTGCCGGTACGCGCTGCGTGACGATATTTCGCTAAACGCAGGAAAACTTCTCGGAAAGCACTGAAAACCTCAAATCCACTCTAAAATAGGAAAACGAATCATAAATGATTCATTTACAATCTCAATACTCCATCAAATTCCTGGTTAAACCAAAACCGCTTTTACGCAAAATAGTCAACAGAAGTCAACTTTTCAGCTTTCATCAGGAAAACTGTCAAGATCGAAAGAATTCACAATACAAAACTATAATATTTTATAATACTTAACCCTGGAACTATTACCGGTTATCACAGTCTCACCACCTTAAAGGAATTTCTCCCTGAAATTCAACTCAAATCATTACTCCCAACACTAAAAGGAAATTCTATTCCTCAAAGAATCACGTCAATCACTAGAATTTAGTCTTATTAAGCGAGGTTTCTTACGATCCCCCTAAAGACTAAGTCTTTTCACAGTTCAAATTCTACATTTTCTCACAATCATTCCATATCCGATCATAAAATCACGATAACTTCTCATGCTACCTCTTAGCTTCACAATTCCTTCATTTTAGGTCTCACTGCCTCAGTCGAGTGTCAGGATACGATCCCGTCCTCAACGTGACGACAAATCTACCAGAATTGGCATTGCCAAATCTTTCCGGTTATTTAACCAACAGGACTAACCCGAGGTATATGTCCTACACAATACGACTCATACTTTACCTTACCAACACTTACTCACTCAAAATCCCCAAGTAAACCTTACTTGGTCAAACCGTCCCGACCCTATCCTTTTAGGAAGGCCGTTTAAAAATCTAGACCACATCATTACATGCTTTAAACCTTTCCAAATCAATCCTACTCACGGGTGTCTTAAATCTCACGTTATTTAAATAGGTCAAATTACATCTTAAAACTCATATAGTCAAAAGTATGATCAGGTTTCCAAACCGACCACAACAACTCTTTCTAATACTTTCTGTGACCGTCCACGGTCTATTTCTTTCTATTATATCTTCTATCCAAACAATATAATTGGTCAGCCCGAGTACATTTTGAGCTCACAGAGCATACTAACCACATCACACGCCACATCCTAATAAGGAAGTGGGTATCCGCTCTATCACGAGCAACCAATAGCAATGCGCTCACACATGGGCAAAACCGCGCTCTCAACTAACACAAATCAACACAAAATACCGCTATCCACGAAGATCAAATAAAATTTCCTTCACTAATACGAAACAGTTTAATTACAAATCACCTAATAACTAGAATGATTCGCCATAACCACCAATGCAAAAAGAAACTTTCCTATTCATAACCGATACTAACCAATACTATCCGGTTTAGTGATATACGCAAGACTACTAATCCAAAGATCATATACCCTACACACCTCTTTTGGGCTCCTGCCCTCTCCTCATACCGTCAATAACCTCACTCAACTCTAATCGTGCACGTCTCTCCTCAACAAGTTGTAACCGTAAATCCCGGTTCTCTCCCTGCACATCATTGATGGCATGCCACATAGCTGCTCTCTAGGCATCCATCTGACCTGCCCATGCCTCAAGGGCTAACACTGGCCTCCATATTACTCCGAATGTCACTATGACCCTCTCCTGCTCGTACTCCAAATTCCTAAACCGGTACCTCTGAGAGAAAATCTCCTCCCTAACCGCCCCTGACCTAATGAATAACTCTCTTATGTCTCTATCGTACCTTTCAAACAGAGCAGGCGACAACTCCTCCAATCGTACTGCATAATCGCGAATTAATCCCCCCTGCATCTCGACTTGAGCCCCTAGCTCAGTCAGAAATCCTTTAGCCACAACTGTAGTAGGTATGGCTACAGGAGGTGGTACAATCAAAGGTATGATGGGCGATGAAACGGGTGATGGAACATCAAAATGTGACGAAGAAATAGGAAGTAAACCAGATGTCCACTCGGGTGAAGGTGGTGTCTGTACAGGTGGTGCTGGTGGTGGGTAATCAGGAATATCAATATAAATCATACTGTCCTCCGGGTCTGTCTATGTGGTAAGTGTGGGCTGTCTAAATGCTGACACCCTCTCAGTCTCTTGGACTCTGGTGCCAATCCAGAACCCTGTCCGACCTCAAACGTACTGTATACATCACCCTCCTCTAATGCCAATTCTTGGCATCTCAATGCTCCATACCAAAGCCCTAAAGGCGCACTCATAGTCGTCCCCACAATTGGAGTTGCCTGCTGCTAACCCTCAAGTACAGCCTCCTTCTCCTCCTCTAAACCAAGTCTATCACTCTCTACACTATGACCCTCGTCGTCTATACCACGACTCTCATCATCCCTACCATGGCCCTCATCATCTAAACCATAACTATCGTCATCCATACCAGAGCCCTCGACCAATACAGTAAGACCCTCGTCCTCCGCAGTAGGATCCTCATCCTTTGCAGTAGGACCCTCGTCCTTTGCGTCCTCACTCACACTGTAAGAATCCGCACTCTCCTCTATCTCCTCATCATCCTCCTCACTATCCTCTACTAACTCAGACGTACCACGATAACGCTTCCTCAGAGGAAGGTCTGGTGGCGACACAGATGGCGAACTCTCGTAAGAGGACTGAAACCTCTTACGGAGCGCAGACTCAGACATAGCTGCCACCTCTGCCAAACTGGCAGAGGGGCTCGATGACATCGCATGTGGAACGCGCACAGCCATACGTGCGGTCCTGTGGAGAATGGGAACCAAAACAGGTGGGGTACTCTCAGATAGTGGTACGGGTGGTGCTATAGCGAGGGGTGACTCAGGTGTCTCAGTATTAATGGGGTCCTCGAAAGGCTTGGACACAGTGTCCGTCCTATCCAAATAAGCCTGCCTAATGGCCTCATAGGGATCCTCAGGAAGTGGCACGGGCACTCGGGAGCTCTAAGCTCCGTCAGCCTGGGTGGAACTCCCCGGGTCAACAAACACTAGGGTAGACATCCTGTGATAACACGATTAAAATGGTAATAAGTAACAAAAAATATTTTTATCCAAATTATCAAGCATCATTATTTGCTATACATATACAGAACCAACATAAAGTTTGAAATTAGACTCTGTAACCGTATAATATACAAACATACATACATACTTAATATATATATAAAATAAAATATATAAGTATATAAATATATATATCTATACAATATATATAATATTATATATATATATCTATATATATAAATATAATATATTATAATATGATATAATAGTATATATATCCTAAAATTACATATTAAATATAACAAAAGAAATATGAACAATAATCACCGATGAGTCGTCCAATCGGCGCCAAAAATTGATCCCTCCAAATACGTATATATAATATATATATAAGGATTTATCAATAATAATATAGAGAGTAAGTATTCTAAAAGGGTTTAAAGAAAATCGCTCTTAACCAAAGCAACTTCAAAAACCTCCCGGGTCGTTTCCTTGACGAGGCTTGAATTGAAAGTCGGGCTATCGTTTGTGATCGGGATTTTGAATAATTGAAGTTTTAATTTGGTTTTTATACTACTTTAAAGAAAAATAACAACTCAATACTAGATTTATTATAATATGAATACTAATAATATAATAACTCTAAAAAAAGCAGCTAATGAAAACAAACAAAACGGTTCAAATATATCTAAAGAGATATGCTTGTCAAGTAATAATGTTTAGATTCTTAAGTGTGGACTTAATAATGAAAACGACTTTTTAATGAGAAATTAATTGCTAAATTTAAGCCTATTTAATCTTGCGAATTATACCCGTTCTACTAAACAAAACTTTAATATAAATAAATTTTCACAAAATATTAATCATTAGTCACTTTTTATTATTCCACACTTAGTTCACTAAGCTCATCTTACTCGACAAACATAGTAATAAACTACTCGTTAATTATCATAACTAGGCTAAAAATAATAAGCATACTACGCTACGGGAAACAAGCAAAGGGATAACAATATTATCTAAACTAAACATGGCAATAAAAGCGTAAACATAAATTAAATAAAGAGATAAGGAAAAGATGAAACCGGGAATCAGCTTGGTAAGACGCGCGGGGAGACAAACTCGATATAACAATTGTCCTATAGCATGAAATAAAAACCAAACTAAATCCGATCTTATACGGACCATAAACTAAATCCGAACCAAATAGCAAATACATCAACGAGCCAAGCCGTGAAAATAGCCTTTAACCCTACGACTACTTTATAATCCAAAGTGATCTAAATTAATTCAAAAATTGGGAAAGGGAAATTCACTAATATGCCGCTATCTCATTTGTTTTCATTTGTTATCTAAAACGAAAAGAAAGGAATAATGAAAGGCTGGAGATGCGATGACTAACCCAAACAAAAGAAAAGGACCTACTGCTTGAATATATTGAAAGACACATAGTAAATATGAGACACGAAATATCTATATAGAGAAAATTAATGAGGGTACACTGATTTTTAAGCTGCACATATACCAGGAGAATCTAGGAATAAAAAAGAGCTCTATTTTACCGAACCATCAAACAAACCAATCTTCAGAAGCCAAAAATAATAATAACTTGAGTTTTACAATGCTTTGAAAGAAACTTGCTTAAACATGAGCTTAAAAATAGAGTATTAAGTAAATTGCAGGAAAAAGTAGAATAAGAAAAAGCTTTAAAAAAAAACTGTAAATAATTAGAACAGAGTTACACTACTCCTAAAACTAGATGATCTTTTCACTGTGTGATCCATCCCCTATTTATAGGGAAGTCTTGTGCTTATCCTTGTGAGGTAAGACAATCAATCTTCAATTCTTTCAATATCATTCCATATTTGCATATGGAAAGCTTCCAATGATGGCCAAATCATCATTAAAACCGTGCCTTGACTTTGATTCTTTCCTTTTATTTTTGTAACTGCATATGGAAACTATAATCTTAGCCAATCAACATTAAACTGCATCTTTATTGCATTGACTTTGTCCATTCAATGCGTTATTTTTGGATAATATATTATTATATTTCAAATGAAGGAGAAAGCTGGTAACGGGCGTTAGTGTAGGGACTAACCATGTCATGGCTTGAGGACTAACGATGTGATATGTTTCTGGTGTGGAGACTAACAGTCATTAAGTCCTTATTTGGGCTTCTTCCTTGGGCCGATTTTCTTCATAATTTGGGCCGGTCTTGGCCCATTAATTTTTTGGCTATGTTGGCCCACTAAGATGCATACGCCTTCAGCTTCGGTTTTTCACGCTCTTTTCTTTCTCGTGCTCGGTTTTGTCCGTTTTGGCTTCATTTTTTGTCTTTTTGTGTATATCCGTTACCTGCACATTCAATAACACAAAACAAGCATATATTTGGCATTTTATGTCCATTTTTGGTTATTTAAGCTCGTTTTATTAAGGAAAAGGTATGTGTATTTAAGCACATACCAAATCCCCTCATACTAAAGTATTGATGTGTCTTCACGCAATGAAATAAATCAATGTTTAAAATACCAAAAATTTAAACCCCCTTAAATTAAATACCTTGAAAAGTAGCAAAGTGTAAAATTAAAAGGGATTAAGAAATTTCTAGTCTTTTAAACACTCCCCGGTTTACCATTTTCCTCTTGCACGCATTTTTTGGTTCTTATTTTCTACTACATACAACATGCTAGATTTTCATTATTGAACATAACTTTTAGGATCACTGAATAAGAAACTCCTCAATCCTAAGGTGCCCTAAAAGGATAAATTCATCGTCCTTAATTTTTGACCTATTCTCAAACTAAGCTTAAAAATGAGGTCATTGTTAATTACAAGTTGGGATGCTAATGCTACTTATATTTGCAATTTTTTTAAAACTTCTCCTCCCTACAAATATATATATTAAGGTGTGTGTGCTCAGTTCGAATTTTGACCATCCAACCCACATTTTAGATAGTTATAACCTTTCCAAGGTTCGCGTTTCGCTTTTGGATCAATGAATTCAAAGTTGAGATTGCCCCGTGTAATGACTTTCTTCTCGGCCGATCCCAGCCTCGTCGGCTAAGTGACCAGGCTTTTGACACCTCACAGAGAATAATTGTCAAGACTTTCCGACTTAAGAATCCAACACCAAAAACTCCTGGTAATTCACTTGGCACGTTTATAACTCAAAGCAAGCTAATTCCTCCAAGATTAAGACATTGTAGGTAAGTTAATTCCTTTAGAGTGACTTTCTTCTCGGAACCTCCCGACATCATCGGTCAAGTGCCTAGGCTTTTAACACCCCGCAGAGAATACTGATCAGAATTAACAAACGTCCGATTTCAAAATTTTGTAGGGATTAACAAGTTTAAGTTCAAAAGAATGTTTAATTCTTAAAAAAAGTCATTTTCCCTTTATTTATTAAACAATATATACTAGCAACATTATTATATTTTTCACATCATTTTCATCTTTTTTTTTGGCAACATTTATATTTACACAGTGTACAAGGAATTTTTTTTTAGAAAATTAAAACATATTTTCGATCAAAAACTCTTATTTATCAATTTATCAATAAAGCTTTTTACTCTAAAAATGTTGATCTTAAAGGACTTTTAAGAGTGATAAAACCCAAACCAAAATAAACAAACGGACCCTCTTTGGGCCGGACTCAATCCAAACGCACCCTCTTTGGGCCGGACTTTAAACCAAACGCACCCTTAAAATGGGCCGAAACCCACACGCACCCTTATTGGGCCGTGTAGCCACGTGGGCCGGTTGGGCCAAGCCCACACCGCGACTATGTATACCGAAAGTCCAAAAAAAAAATCCAAATAAGCTATCATCAAGCTTATTAAATAAGCAAAGCCTCAAAATAAGTCCTTTTAAGCACCTTTACAAAAATAAAAAATTACCACAACAACTATTTTATTCAAACTCAAAGAATCCTTCCCTTTTAGTTTCCTTTTTAAACCGACGCGCAAACACCCCTTTTTACGCTTTTGATTTCAAGAATTGCCCTTTTTGACGATCAACTTATACAACTAGCGTCTAGACATCACCATAATCACAAAAGTACAACTTAAATTCAAAGTTTTATAAAAACTTGTTTGATGAAGTTTGGTATCCGATCGAGACGCGCGAATACTACCAAAACCTTGGTTTCTTCACCCGAAAACTTAGTATATCATCCTAAAGAATAAAAAATCGTATAACCCGTTTTTATTGGCAAAATCTTCAAAATTTTGTTTTTCTTCCTTTTTGTGTTTCGCGTTATAAGGAGGAAAAGAGAAGAGATGTTTTTTTTAATTCAAAATGGGCATGTATTGAACATAGGTTAATAGTGGTGGAATAATTCACTGGTAATTAGGTGGAAGACATGATTGTCGTATATTTTAGCCTTTGTGGTCTCCTTTTGCTTCCTAGCCGAATAGTATCCAAGGGTGTCTTCGGGTCTTTCTTTTTAAGTCGGATCACTTTAAAAGCAACATTTTCATATAGTTAAAACGCCAACCGAACTTAGTTAATATTTTTATTGCGTCAAAAACATTTTCCATAAACCAGAGTTATTCACATGATACCTACTCTTTTAATTTGCTCAAAATCCAAATTGAGCCGTTGCCGGCCAATTCCGGACCGAAAAATACAAATTTTCAACAAAACTTGATCGAACCTTGCTCATCAATTTGAAAACTACTGTTTTTTACCGAATTTCACGAAAACTACTGTTTTTCAAATTACTTTCAAATCTCACTCATGATTCACAATTTAAATCAACATTATTCCAATATTATAAATTTATTAAATATATAAATCCATTAACACATTCCAAAACCTCATAATCTCCATATTTAAATTACAAACTGTCGTGTCTGTACGCGCTGCGTGCCGATTTACTCGAAACCTGGAAACATCTCAGAAAGCACAGAAAACCCCATCACTCTCAATAGTGTATACGAATCATAAATGATCCATTCACAAACTAAATTCCCCATCAAACTCCCGATTAAACCGAAACCGCTTTTACGCAAAATAGTCAACATAAGTCAACTTTTCAGCTTTCATCAGGAAAACTGTCAAGATCAAAAGACTTCAAAATACAAAACTAACAATATTTATAATATTTAACCATAGAAAATATTATCGGTTATCACAACCAGACCTTGTATTTGCTGTTTGGATATGTGCACTGTATCAGGCTAAGCCTACTGATTCGTCCCGAAAGACTAGTCGGGTAATATAATATAGTAATCACGTCGGATAAAAATTAATTGAGGACAAGTAATAATTTATCCTCCGGATGACGTGTCCCAATGAGAGTGAATTTGAAATTCACTAAGCGTTTTCTAATTTAATGATGAATATCATTTAATTTTTTAGTTTTTTTTTTTTTTTTTTTTTTTTTTTTTTTTTTTTTTGGATAAAAAAAAACCCTAAAAGATAGGGAACACAGATTAATCCTAATTAACAAGTAAAATAAGCTAATAAATGAAAATATATCTATAAGAGAAAATATGCTTGTCAAGTAAAGTGAATAGATTTCTTAATTTGAATTTAAGATTTATGACGAAAATAATATCCGTCTAAATAATCTTTCTGTTAGGACCGAGTAATAATAGTTAATTAATATAATGAATGGTCTTAGCGTTTAGTTTATAGTTTTATTAGTAGAATTGATGTAATAAAGTCTATATTGGTCAAAGTTAAGTAAAGTTGGTTTGACTAAGTTTAGGAAAATAGAATAGTTTAGTAATAAGTATATATACTCATCTTGGAGGAGTATATATACATGTCTTGTCTTTGTAACACTCACTTCTCCCTCCTATTTCTATTTTCCCCTTTTGAAATGAAAATTTAGAAAATGATAAAAATACTCTCTAGCTCCTCTCCTTTATTCTTATAGCTTTCGTATGATATCTACTTAGCAAATATAACATCTAACAAGTGGTATCTATCACCGGGAGAGATCTAGTGCGGTTTTCGTGATCAAATTAAGCCTAATTGCAAGAAATTTGATCATTCAAGCTTTCGTATGGATGAATTAGAGGTTTCGTATGGTTTTGTATGGTTTAGTTTTATGATTTGATGTGTTTTTTTATCTTAAAACGTAATACATTAGCTTTCGTAACTATCAAATTGTAGAATTAATACCTCGTTTACGGAAATTACATGTTTTTGAATATAAATTGATCGAAAAAATGGATTTGTTAGCTTTCGTAAACAAAAAGATAGGTTTCGGTAACTGTTTTTAGGCGAGAAAATTACTTTCGTAGGACAATTTTAAGCTTTCATAAGGAAGAAATCTTTCGTAAACTGTCATACATAAGTCATTTCTTAGCTTTCGTAACATAGAATTACTTTCGTAATGATAAATCTAGCTTTCGTAACATAGAATTACTTTCGTAATGATAAATCTAGCTTTCGTAACATAGAAACTTGTTAATTTGAAGGGATAACGTTGAGTTTATCGTTTTAAACTGTTAAAGATCAAATACGTAAGTTTTCTTAGGTTTTGTAGCTATAAATTCATGAAAGTAAGGGATTTCTTGTGATTGTACGAAAGTAGAGTTTATTTAGAATTTACGAAAAGAAGTTTCGTATATTTGAGCTTTCGGTAACCGCTGGGTTTCATATACTGTGGAAGATTTCGTACTCTTTGTAGTTTCATAAATAAGAGGTTTTGTATCAAAATCTTGGTTTTAGTTTCGTAAATTCATGGTTTCGTATCACAGTAGAGGTTTCGTATCACAGTTTTGATAACTGAAGGTTTCGTAAGAGGTTTCGTATTACAGTTTAAGGTTTCATACACTGTTTTAAAGGTTTTGTAACACAGTCAAGAGGTTTCGTAACATTATTTTTAAGGTTTCGTTACGTTGTTCAGAGGTTTCGTATCTTATTGTTTGAGTTTCGTAACACAGTTACAAAGGTTCTGTAACATCATTTTTGAGGTTTTGTTACACTGTTAAGAGGTTTCCTATCTTATTGATTGGATTTCGTAACACAGTTACATAGGTTTCATATCTTCTAATTTGGAACCTAAGCTTTCGTAACAAAGCTCAAAAGACAAGGTTGTTATTGCTCGTTAACTTCACGATTACAACACTTTATCTCCAAAACGATCCAAGTTTGCTTAGTAAACATTTGATACAACATGTCTACTTCATATACTTTAACCAAATCCAATCAAAAAACTCTAACTTATTCAGGATCTAATGAAAGACCTTTAATGCTTGAAAAGGGGAATTATATTCCATGAGAAAGTCGATTCAGAAGGTTTTTGGATAACAAGCTTGAAGACAGGGAGAGAAGGTGGAGTTCGATACAAAATGGCCCTTATCAAAGACCCATGGTTGTTGATCCAACAAATCCTACTGTACCAATACTTGAACCGTTGTCCAAAATGACTAAGGGTAACAAGAAGCCATAACCTTATCTAAAGTTAGGGTAACTGAAATAATCTCCTTCCAGCAATACCACTTCAAGCAATACCAAATGATATATACAATTCAGTGGATGCATGTAAGAATGCTAAAGAAATGTGGGAACGAATCAAAAGGTTGATGCATGGATCTGAAATTACTACTCATGTGAGACACTCACGCCTTATGGATGAGTTTGATAAGTTTGCAGCAAAAGAAGGGGAATCTTTAGACTCTGTGCATGAAAGGTTGACAACACTTGTGAACATCATGGATCGTAATAATGTTCGTCCGATACCGGTGGCAATCAATACAAAGTTTCTCAATTGCTTGCAACCAGAATGGAGCAAATATGTTACCATGGTTCGTCATAATCAAACTGGACCTGCAGTCTCTTATGATGTGTTGTATGATCAGTTAGTGCAATTTGAACCACATGTTCTAGCATCAAGGGCAAAGAAAGCTGCCAAGAATCATGATCCTTTAGCTCTTATTGCTCATTCAAATGCTTCTTCATCACATTCTCATGCAAACTCTTCTTATTCTCCACAACCATACTATGTCACACATCCTCCATCAGTCGTTGATTATGATGATGAATATCAAGGGGAGTTACAAGGCGATTCTCAAGAGGATAAGCTTACAACTGCTATGATGTTACTCGCTCGAGCAATCTCTCAAAAGTTCTCTACACCCACCAACAATCGTCTTTGTGTTTCCTCTAACACAAGGAATCAAGCTGTGGTTCAGGATGGTCGAGTTGATATACAAACCAAGAATGCAGGTTATGGTGGAAATGTTAACAAGAATGCAGGGAGAAACAGAACTCAAGGGTTTAATACAAGAAATGCAGGTGATGAATGCAATTAGATTATTCAGCGTGTTCCACGAACTGAGTCTACTCCAGGCAAAGCAAATGTTCACTGTTACAATTGCAATGAGAAAGGTCATTATGCTCGTGAATGTCAAAAACCAAAAGTTCATGATGAAAAGTATTTCAGAGAACAAATGTTGTTAGCTATGAAAGATGAAGCTGTAAGCAACCTTAGCAATGAAGAGAATGATTTCATGCTTGACACTTCATATGGAGATTATTTGGAAGAGTTAACTGCAGCAGTCATGTTAATGGCTCATCTCCAACCAGCTGATGATACTGTTGAGAATGTACCATCCTATGATGCAAAGTCTATTAGCCATGTACATGCTTCGTCTAAGGTTCATGAATAAGTGAGTCATGGGAAACATCAAACTATTATTCAAACAACGGATGATGATCAAATAGATTCTAATATCATATTTGATGATCCGTTTATGGAAAATAATAGTGGCACGTCTGAACATGATTCAACTGCTCATGACGAATATCGTGAAATACAAATGCTAGCATACAATGTTTAACGCGAAGCTGAAAACCAAAAACGTTTGAATAATGAGCTTAAAAAGCAAAAAGATTTGCTACAACGAGAACTTGAGATGTTTAAGGATCGGGTCAAAACCTTTGAGTCAAAAACAATTCAATACTCAACATATAAAGAAACATGTGATGAATTGGAACGTGAATTAAGGAATGATAAGGACACGATTGACCGACTTGTGAAAGAAAAAGAAAAAAATTCAAAATGATTTTCTCAAAGTTGAAAATGAAAAAATAATAATTCAACATGAAACGAAGTTATAAAAGAAGGCTTTTAAAGAATGAGAAGATCGGTTTCTTGATGATATCCTTGATCTCAAAGAAAAACTAAGTTCTTATGATCGAATTGTTTATAAAATGGGTCAGTCAATTCAAACGATTCACATGCTTGGAAAGAAACCAAATAAAGTTTATGATCCTTTTCTTAAAGCTGGGTTGGGTTATACAAATCCTGAGCGTCTCAAGAAAGCCATTGCAGCACAACCTAAAATGTATGATGGTGATTTAATTCATAATAATAAGTTGGTAATTCATTCAACTGATTCAGAGGAAACTTTAGAGGATGCCGAAGAAAGTTGAAACAAAATGAGGCACAAAATGGTTCAAATTGATTATGAAAAGTTGAATGCGCTTTATGAAACATTTGTTCGTCAACAAGAACTTCCTGCTAAACAAACATATTTTTCAATTCCTTCTACTTCTAATAATGGTTCTAAGTCTAAATATGTTCCATCGAAATCACCAGGTCCAAAAATGCCAAAAGAGAGTCGGTTATTAAAAATGATTGACACATTGGGAGATACAATTGTCGGTTTCCAAACAAGGATTAATAAAACTTTTTTACAAGACACAGAACAAAGATGGTTGTCTGATAGTCAAAATGAATTAAGAGAGTTTTATAAAACCGATGTAATTCTGATGTCAAGATCTTTAAACAAGAATTTGAGTGAAATAAAAGAGGAGTTCATTGAGTAAGTACATGAAATGTTAAATATTTTTGAGACAATGGAACAAAAAGTCAATGAAAAATCTCCAACAGAAATTCTTTTGCAAAATGAAATTGATCGACTTTTAGACGTATCCTTGACAAGTGAAATCCGAGATTGTGTGTTGCTTTCGGTAGAACAACAAAAACATGAGTTGTTAAGAGTTGAACTTGAGAAAAGTTCAAGCGATTCCAGAGATATCCAAGCCAATTTGCTCAAAAGAATCAAAATTCTTGAAAACGATTTTCAAAGATCACAAGCTCAAAGTATTATTTTTGAACTCAAATTACAACATCAAAAAGAGAAAATGGCTTGTGATGTCTCCTGGAAAGCAAAGTTATCCATATTGCATGATGAGAACGTGTTGCTAAAACATCAAATTGAGTCTACTGTTAAAGAAAGAGAAAATATTACACTTGAATTTCAAAGGCTTTTTAACTCAGTCAAAGCAACACGGGCTCAGCATCAAAATGAAATTAATGAAATGATTAAAAAAGTCAATCAAAAGACATATGATTATGCTGATGTTCGTGCTCAAAATCAAGATCTTTTAATGACAATTTCTAAACTTAAGAATAAGCTTAGAACGATTGACAAAGGGAAGCATGTGAATACTAAGTTTGACAAATCTGAGACCTTAAGACAACTTCTCTGTGTAACACCGTTCAACAAAAATCTAGAAACTAAGGCTAAGAACGTGTCAAACACTAAGGTTACTACAGATAGGCCAAACCCAGTCACTTTACAGTCTACTTCTACAATTGAGAAAAAACAACAACACAATGCGAATGTAAATGCAAGAGGAATGTATAAGATCAATCAGCAAGACACAAACATACCGGATTCTAAGGCTAACACAAATGTTTCCATTTTCATAGGTGTAGACAGTTCAAATAGTGTTAAAAGACCCAAGTCTAAGGATAATAAATCAAAGAATAGTGTCTTGAAGAACACTAAGGACTCATCTACAAATGTTTGGATCATAATAAATAGTGTTTGCTTAGATTATAATAAATGTGAAACAAAACCTTCAAATGTTTGTCAAACCAATGCATGTATAACAAATTACAAGACTATAAATGTTGTAAATGATGGTTTGAATATTTTGTGTATATCTTGTGGTCTTGATGTATTTTTGCATTCTCATGATAAATGCGTTGCACGTCATGCGTTGACTAGGAAATCTAGTGTTAAGAGAGCCTTATTCATTTCCCCCGTAACAGCAAAATCTAAGGGTTTAGGAGCTACATTTGTAGTTGCAAAATCTAGATTCAGTGTTGCTAAAACCACAACAGCAATAAATAAGGTCTCAAGTGTGTCGCCACTATCTTAGAAATCTAGTCAAAGTAGGATACTTAGCAGTTACATGAACAATAAAATTGCAACAAGCAGAAAATGGCAAAAGTGGTTTGAATATCAATAAGGTTTTACTTGGACACCCAAGAGCAAAACTGAGAAATCAAAATCTAATGTGCATACGCGTAGAACCAGTGATAAATCTAAGTCTAAAATACTGGTTACCACTCACAAATGGGTAGCCAAACCGTCTACTCCTCCATCTGCATTTGTTTCATGTAATGCAGGTGATCCAGCTTGTTTTGTGGATTGTTGATAGCGGATGGTCAAAGCATATAACTGGCAATCTTTAGCTGCTAAGAAATTTTGTTGAGAAATTCATAAGAACAGTCCGCTTTGGGAATGATCATTTCGCTGCAATCACAGGCTATGGAGATTATGTTCAAGACAATCTCACTATTTTTCATGTATATTATGTTGAAGGCCTTGGGCATAATTTGTTTTCGGTTGGACAATTCTGTGACGGAGATTTAGAAGTAGCCTTTCGATCAAACACGTGTTATGTTTAAAATTTAGAAGGAGATGATTCACTTACGGGTTCTCGAGATTCAAATCTTTATACTATCTCCATTTCAGAGATGGCGGCTTCTTCTCTAGTGTGCTTAATGTCAGAGCCACATCAAAAAAAATCTTGGTTATGGCATCGCCGGTTGTCTCATTTGAATTTTGGCACCATTAACCAACTCACTTCACACGATCTAGTTGATGGGCTTCCGAAATTGAAGTACCACAAAAACCATTTATGTTTAGCTTGTGAACATGGTAAAAGCAAGAAAGCTTCACTTCCACCTAAGTTGGTTCCAAGAACTGAATCTAAACTTAAATTACTTCATATGGATTTGTGTGGGCCAATGAGAGTCGCGAGTATCAATGGCAAGAAATATATTCTCGTAATCGTTGATGACTATTCTTGGTACACCTAGGTATATTTTCTTCGCACCAAGGATGAGGCTCTAGATATGATTATTGATTTTGTCAATCAAGTTCAAAGGAATCTAAAGGCTTCAATTCTGACGATTCGAACTGAATTCAAAAACGAGAAATTAAGGGCATTTTATGTAAAGTTAGGCATTGTTCATAAAACTTTAATTGCTCAAACGCCTCAACAAAATGGTGTTGTTGAAAGACGTAATCGAACACTCATCGAGGCTGCTCGAACAATGCTTATCTTTTCTAATGCACCAGAATTTCTATGGGTCGAAGCCATTGCTACTGCTTGCTTTTAACGCAAATCGATCTATTTATCACACCGGCTAATAAAACTTGTTCATGAGTTGATTCGTGATAGAAAACCCAATGTTCAATACTTTCATGTGTTTGGATCTCTTTGCTATCCAACAAATAATCGTGATGATCTTGGGAAGATGAAACCGAAGGCTGACATTGGTATTTTTGTTGGTTATTCTGAGTCATCACGTGGATTTTGTATCTATAATTGCCGTACTAAAAAGATAATGGAAACGATCCATGTCAAGTTTGATGAACTCACGGCTATGGCTTCTGAATGTAATAATTTAGAACCCGGGATAAACTACACGAATTTCAATAATTCATCAAAAGATTCACAATCCGTACCTTCTATATCAGACTTGGATAACTTGTTTGGTCCTATGTATGAAGAATACTATGTGACGAGATCACAAGAAGTGTCTGATAATTTCGCTGCTAATACTCTTGATAATGACCACACTTTGTCATCATCGTCAATCATCGTTGAACAGGATGATGCTCCTCAAATAGTATCCTCTTTCGAAGAACAAATTGACATTGAACAAAACTCTCCAGTCTTGAATGAAGTTGTCGATGAATTTATTCAAGAAGACGTTGCAGATTTTGATGGAAATATGTTTCATAATGCACCACCAACTCCTGAATTTCATGTTGCTGAATCTTCATCAACTTATCAAGATCCATCAAATATGCATCAATTTCACCAACAACATCGCTCAATTGATAGATGGACTAAGAATCATCCACTTGAACAAGTGATTGGTGATCCCTCAAAGTCGGTAATGACAAGGAAAAGACTTCAAACGGATGTAGAAGTTTATATGTATGCACTTACAGTCAGTACGATTGAACCGAAAATATCAAGGAAGCTATGCTTGATCACAGCTGGACTGAATCCATGCAAGAAAATGTCTTGATGTTTGGGAACTTGTTGAATGTCCTGTTTGCATAAACATAATCAAAGTCAAACGGATTTGGAAAAATAAAACGGATGCTGAAAACACAGTTATTCAGAACAAATCTTGTTTAGTTGCCAAAGGATACAGTCAAGAAGAGGGAATAGATTTTGAGGAATCGTTTGCACCAGTTGCAAGACTTGAATCTGTCAGAATCTTTGTGGCATATGCGGCTCATAAGAACTTCCTAATTTTCTAGATGGATCTTAAAATATAATTCCTAAATGGTCCACTGAAAGAGGAGGTTTTTGTTCAACAGCCTGATGGTTTTGTAGATCCAGACTTTTCAAATCACGTTTATCGTCTTAACAAATCTCTATATGGTCTCAAACAAGCCCCGAGAGCCTGGTATGACAAGCTTTCCTCGTTTCTAATCGAACATTATTTCACAAAAGGTATTGTCGATCCGACACTATTTACAAGAAGACACGGGGATGACATTTTGTTAGTTTAAATTTATGTCGATGACATAATTTTTAGGTTAACTAAACCAGTGTTTGCAAAAAGATTTGAAAAACTTATGAAAGATAATTTTGAAATGTCAATGATTGGTGAAATAAAGTTCTTTCTCGGACTTTAAGTTCATCAATCTCCCCAGGGTATCTTTATATGTCAATCGCAATATACTATGGATATTCTTAAGAAACACGAGATGGAAAAATGTGATACTGTTAGCACACCAATGGCTACTACTAAACTAGATGCAGATTTACAGGGTACCCCAGTCGATCTGATGAGGGTTTTTACAAGCTTTAAGTTTATAATAACTAGAAATACCAATTTTGACCAAAAACACAACATTCGGGCAAGTATACCCTATTCGAGTGTAATATAGTATTAGGCAAGTCCAGGACGTTACACGGGATTTGTAGCAATTCACAGATTGTTTATCAAGTAACAAAGCTAAATGATTGTTACGGATCAAATAACTAAACGTGTGTATAAAGTAGGCAAGAAACAAGGAATAATCCACATAACATAATAGATATAGATAGATCAAGACTTTATATAAACAAAGCATACAAGTCATATATGATGGGTGATCATAATAACAAGCATATCTACCAATGATAACATAGAATCCTTTCGGCCTTTATACTACATCATCACAAGCGCATTAAGAATGGTTTATATCAAATATGCATACATATGAATTCTTCCCAACCCGGTCGGTCAACATAAGGAAGGGTCTTAAACATCATTCTACTTGGGTTGATTATCAATATACCAAACAATTCTCACAAGTATGATATTGACACGCCATAGACAAACGGTTTAAAATACATCAAGACAATTAACCCTTTCGGCCTATTTCAATTACAATGATATACCAAAAGATAAACAAAGATCCATGGAAGATAACATCGAATTCATAAACATGTATATTCATAAGTCATAGCAAAATCATCCAAATATTATTCATGTTTCACATATGAGAGCAAAGCAACAATACCAATATTTTGACTACAACAACCACCAACCCAAAACCAATAGTTTCATGATCAACCAAAAACCAAATGCTACTGAGATAACCTAAAATATACCAAGTAATATCTGGAAATCCTCAATATATCACCAAATGGAGTGTTTGGTAACAAGGTTTATGGTAGTGATCTTAAGAGAATTTGGTGTGAATCCTCTAAGAATCAAAGTGAAAGGTGTTTAGATTTTGGAAATGGATGGTATGTGGTCTAGATATGGTGTTAGAACTTTGGAATTTCATGGTTATGGTGGTGGTTCGTAGTGGTTACATGGTGGTGAAATGGTGGTAAGTGGCGGATTAAAGGGGTGTTTGGATCATTGGATCTAAGGATCCTCACCACTCCTTCCTCCTCTCTAAAGACTCTAATGAATGTGTGTATAAGATATAAGATTATATGAGAGATATATGAAATAGGAGAGCCAAGGAGGGTATTTATAGGCTTTTCGGGGGCCAAAGTGCGCCGCACACCCTTATTTGTACGCCTCACACACTTATTTATGCGCCGCACTTAGTGAGTTAATGCACTTAGCATTTAATTGCAATTAATTTTCTCCACCGCTTCAAAAGTGCGCCACACTTTGGGTAAAACCGCCGAACTGTGGGTGTTTAAAGGATTTTTTAGTTCTGGTGAAAAAGTGCGCCGCACTTTCTGTAAGTGCGGCATACTTTTGGTTATTTTCAGAAGTTGGCCTTTTTATGGTTGTAGATAATTGAATTCCGATCGTGTGGACGCCATAATCGCGTCAAACGGAGTTCGTATGACCGAGTTATGACCAAAACAGTGAACAGGTGTCGGGAAGCATTCAGCTTGAGTTTACTTCATCGTTAAAGCTTCAAATCTTCGTGTATTCTTCCGTTTTCTTCCACGACATGTTCCAAGAATTACAATGGGACAGAAATATTATTCTTTTCTATACCCGATTAAGTACCGAAAGTTCTTATATTTAACCAAATTAGATATATAAAAGCATTGATAACGCGTATAGAAACATGTATAATTTGAGCGTTATTAAATCCCCTCACACTTAAAACTTTGTTTGCCCTCAAGCAAATCTAAAAAAAAAAATTATAAACAAGGTCCTAGGTGACAAGACAAGTTATTTTATATATATATATAATCGTATATTTTGATATATATATATTTTTTGGTTGAGTGTGAAAATATCAAAAATATTTTTAGTTTTTGTAACAAATAAATGTAAAAGGCGCAATCACCCCCCCCCAAACTTAAGGGTTTGCTTGCCCTCAAGAAAAATTAGGAAAATAATAAGCTTTACAAAACAAACATAGAATTATGAAAAATATTTTTAGATTTTTAATATGTGAAAACAGAGATGTTTGACAATACCCAATGATTCTCAAGCTGTATAACATGACTAAGCTTCTCACGAATAAGGAAAAGTATAATTCACTCAAACACTCATATGTGATGTAATAGAGGGTAAAAGGAAAATCTTACTCAATTGCTCAGACATGATTCATTAAGTTACCATAGGCTTGTACAAGAAACAAAACTACACCAAGATGGCGTAAGCACCATGTATAATTATCAAAAGATGACTTTTATTCGGGCTGTAATGTACATGCTAAGGGTTTATAAGGGTGTGGATAAGGCATGGGAAATATATACTGGAAATAGTTTTATAATATACATGTCGACAAGTCCAAGAAACTCATGTTGCTAGTTACGACAATCCACAAACCCGCGAGGTTATCGAACATTCAACCTCTCTCGATCATAATCAAACCGGCACCAACATCTCAACTATTATTCCTACTTTTCTTTTTCTCTCTCTTTTCCTTTTATCTTATTTTTTTATAACTTTTTTTTCTTTTTATTTTTTTTTCTTCATTTTTTTTCTTTCAATCAGTCCTTCATACAACTAACAATTCTCCCACACTTGAGATAAAAATACACCACAAAAAATACGAAACACGAAGCTGCGCATCTTCATCTTCGTCAAAATGGCACATCACTCACAATAAAGTGCGAACAAACTATGAGCAAAAATCAACCAATCATACCAAGCAACTAGCAACCAACCATAGAGACTTTTGACAAGGGGTAAGGCTAGGCTAAGGTTGTATATTTTTGTATATTTTTTCTAGTGGATGAGAAAAATAAATAGAATGACTCTGCGGGTTAAACTAGGATCTAGCACTAAAGATGAGTACTAACAAACGGGTTTTATTTGGGTGGTTAGATAATCAGTGTAGTTAGCCAAAATAATATGAAATGGTTGGGCTAATTTGGTTAAATCCTAACTTGCCTCTTTATCACATAAAAATACCTATATCATGCGAACGTGATCTCACTGCGGTCTCGTAATGATTTCAAGTACAAGTTCTAGAATCAATAAATCACCGACACACTCATAGTAAAAGGAATCAAGCATAAAATACGTATGCTATATCCAGGCTCAAAATCCTCACATATTTACTGGAATGGTTATAAATGCGCAAGTAATGTTATCAATCCCGAGTCAGATATGCTTTATCAATCGGGACACATCTATGATTTCAAAACTTTATTTATTTACTACGTTTTTATTCTAATATATTAACTTAAGTGGCAAAAATTTAAAAACAAGAATAGATTTTTAGATTACCGAGGGCGAACAAAAGTTATAAATTAATAATGAGTCTGATTTTTCAATTCATTTCTCCCCCACACTTAAGTTGAGCATTATGCGTGATTTAAGAAATAACTTAAAAGTAGGATAATGGGAAAAATAAATATAAGAGAAACGAAATTTCTCGAGGCTCATAAGTGCTCGACTGAATTCTGAACGATACGACGCGAAACAGAACGCCGTCATGTGTATTCTACCACATGTAATATTATAATTCAAATTTATCACTCCCCCAAGTGATAAGCTTTACTACTATCCAAGCTTCACCTGTTTTATTTAATCTTCAAAATAAACTAAACTACAAAAATCGTAAAATACAAAAGCGCACTTTCGTAGGCACCACGGTTGCATTTCGCATATGCAACAAGCCTTTAAACCCCTCGGTGGCTCGAGTGGACGAATTATAGTCTCGTGAGGGTTTCCAACGAACAAACCCATAAAGTTCAAAACTTTTTATAAATTTTTTATATTTTTTTTCTCATAAATTTTTTATTTATATACATTTACTAAAACAAACACACATAAAAATATTTTATTTTTAATTTTAATTTTTTTGATTTTTTGTTGGTTTTGGTTTAAAAACAAATACATATCAAGAACATACTTAATTATTTATGGTACACAAACTTATAACTACAAAAAAATACTAAAACAAATATTTTTGGGTCTTTTTTAATTTTTAGGCATAAATTAAACAAATCGAATATACAATAATTATATAACATATAAAACAAATATTTAACAAAATTATTTTTTGGTAGACCAGAAGTGCGTCGCACTTAAAGGAAAGTGCGGCGTACATCGAGTCTAATTTTTTTTAACTTTTTTATTTTTATTTTATATATGGTCATACTTATAAACACACAAGCAAGCAAACATGCAAACACAAAATAAAACACATAACACATAACAGATAAACAGTCATACAAACACACAGACAAGAACATTATTAAAAAAAATGAAACTTCTTTTTAGATTTTTATAGTTTTTGACACTTTTACATAATAATGCAAACAAACACACATAAACAAGCAAACTAAGATGCATAAATAAATAAAGACATTTAACAATTATTGACATAACATAAAAGAAAATGCATATGATTTATTTTTATACAAAACTAACTCTTTTTGTTATTGCAGGAGCAAAGTGCGGCGCACAAATTAATTGTGCGGCGTACTTACTGCAAATTTCTGAAAATTATATTTTTCACAGATGAAATGAAAGAAATATAAACAAACTAACAAAACACATGTTTATAATATCAACAGGAACATGTCAGAAAACAAAATAAGCAAAAACAATTTAGAAATAAAATCTTTTTTGGTTTTTTGAATGACAACTAAATATCCACAATTGTACAAGGCATAAAATCATATAAAATAAAATTTTAAATGATCACATACCTGCGACTAGAAATTTAGGGGTTTTGTTTGGGTTTTGGTTTTAAATCAGTTTATGTTTGTGAAAATTTGTAGAAAGTGCGGCGTACTTGGGTAAAGTACGGCGTACTTCTTGGGTTTTTAGGAAAACCGGCGCACAAATTGGAATTGCGGCGTACTTCTTGGAGAAAAATGATTTTTTGGGTTCCGTTTGCCAGAAAATGGTACAGCGAGTTTATAAAGTTGGATTTGTAAAACAATACGGCAATTTTGGTGTGAAACCGGCGTACTTCGGGTATAAACCTGCAAAATAAGTAACGAGAACAGGGAAAGTGCGGCGCACAAGGTTAATTATGCGTTGTAATTTCTGTAACAGCAGACATATTTTGAGATTTTAAAGAGATTTAAACACACGAAACATGCACAAGACTAGCAAACAATCTGCAAACAACTAAACAAATCCCTGACAACGGCGCCAAAAACTTGATGTGTGTTTTTACAAGCTTTAAATTTATAATAACTAGAAATACCGATTTTGACCAAAAACACAACATTCGGGCAAGTATACCCTATTCAAGTGTAATATAGTATTAGGTAAGTCCAGGTCATTTTACAGGATTTGTAGCAATTCTCAGATTGTTTATCAAGTAACAAAGCTAAATGATTGTCACGGATCAAATAGCTAAACGTGTATATAAAGTAGGCAAGAAGCAAGGCATGATCCACATAATATAATAGATATAGATAGAGCAAGACTTTATATAAACAAAGCATACAAGTCATATATGATAGGTGGTCATAATAACAAGCATATCTACCAATGATAACAAAGAATCCTTTCAGCCTTTATACTACATCATTACAAGCGCATTAAGAATGGTTTATATCAAATATGCATACATATGAATTCCTCCCAACCTGGTCGTCAACATAAGGAAGGGTCTTAAACATCATTCTACTTGGGTTGATTATCAATTTACTACACAATTCTTACAAGTATGATATTGACACGCCATAGACACACGGTTCAAAATACATCAAGACAAGTAACCCTTTCAGCCTATTTCAATTGCAATGATATACCAAAAGATAAACAAGGATCCAAGCAAGATAACATCGAATTCATAAACATGTATATGAGTCATAGCAAAATCATCCAAATATTATTCATGTTTCACATATGAGAGCAAAGTAACAATACTAATATTTTGACTACAACAACCACCAACCCAAAACTAATAGTTCCATGATCAACCAACAACTAAATGCTACTGAGATAACCCAAAATATACCAAGTAACTTCTGGAAATCCGCAATATATCACCAAATGGATTGTTTGGTAACAAGGTTTATGGTAGTGATCTTAAGAGAATTTGGTGTGAATCCTCTAAGAATCAAAGTGGATTTGGATTCTAAATCTAAAAACGCAAATGGAAAACACTTAAAAGGCACGCGAAACTGAAATTAAAGGCGCAACTAAATTCTAACGACAATTAAACACTTAACGATTAATTAACAACTAACGGGCTAACGGATAAACAAAAATTATCAAAATAAACTCTAAAAACTTAAAATACAAATTTATTAAACTAAAATGTAAAATTAAATTTTAGAAACAGAAATATTTTTTTTTGAATTTTTTACAATTTTTAAAACTAATTTTAAAGCTTTAAAACTAAAAACTCAATTAAAAATATTAAACGAAGACTAAAAATTGTAAAAATATGAGAAAAGTTCTTAAACTAATAATAAAGGTTTAGGAAGAAAAATGGAATTCACAGCTTATTCCAATAAGCTGTGAAAATTAAATAAGCTAAATAAGCCAAAACTAAAAGTGTTAATAAAAGAAACCAAACCCACCCTTATGACAGAAAAGTCCCAAGGGCGCGTTGGTTGAGGTGTTGGTGTGGTGTAAGGGAGGTCACAGGTTCGAACCCTGTGACTTCCTTTTTGGTGAAAACATTTTTTTATTTTCTTTTTGAAACAGTTATAGAATAAGCAAAAATAAGCAACTTTTATAAAAGTACTTAATAATAAAACTTATTAAAAAGCTAGAAAAAAGCTAAACTAAAAGTGACAGTTTGGTTTTTAAGTTTTAAAATAGTAAGCTAAACCAGTTTTGACACAATAAGCTAATAAGAAAATCAAAAAGTAAAAGCAGACCTAGACCTAATCCTAATTAGCACTAATGGCTAGGAATAAGCTAACAAAATAAGCTGAAAAGCAACCTAAAATCCTAAGACATTTTGACACAAAAACCATTCTCTAAAAGACTTTTATCCAAATTAAGCTAAGATTTAAGACTAAATAGCCCTAGATAAAAGCTAAAAGCTTAAAACAGATTAAGACCTATACCTAATAAGCACAAAAGACTAAAAATAAGCAAAGGAAACAAACTGAATAACTACTAAATGCCATTAAGACAGTAGACAAAAAGACAGTTTACAAAGATTTTTGACCAACTTTAAGCCAAGCCAAAGGACAAATAAGCATTTAAAATAAGCTAAAAGCTAAAATCAGATTAAGACTAGTCCTCAAGGAACACATAAAAGCTGAATTTAAGCAAAATGATTAAGTAAATAAGCTGAAAAAAGAAATTGAAATTGACAGTTTAACTACTATATTTTTAGCCTTTTTGACAATTTGCAGCCTAAGATTTTGAGACTCTAAAACTAATTTGACTCACTATAAACTAAAAATAGATTTAGCTTATTCTACAATAAGCTAAATGAAATCAATTTTAACTTAAGCTAAACTAGATTATACCCTTAATTTACCTGCAACTTTAGACTTTTAAGAACAAATCATGATACTAGACTGTTTATGATCCAAATCATTCAAAATGCTTTTCTAAAAACTACTAAGCAAAAACAGATGAATATTGAGGCATTTAAAACTCATTGAAACACTTAAACAATGCACCTTAAGCATATATTTATGAATCTAAGAATCAAACAGTTAAGACCCTATTTTGATCTAGCAAACTTTGAAATATGATAAAAACAACTTCTAAACTAGACAAAGCTTAATCTAAACTATTTAAAACTAACTTTTAAACTAGATTAAAGATTAACCAATTTGATTAAACTACCAAAAACAACCTAAACAGTCTTAACTAATGTTAAGACTGCTTTACCCAAACACCCCTTTAAAAACTTGACAGCCCATTTTTAAGTTTAAACAGACCTAATTAAGCATTGAATTGATAAAACAGATGGAGCTCTATGACTATTAAGGACAATTAAGCAAAAACCTATGAAAAATAAGCACTAAATTATAAGCTAGACTAATAAGCTATTCTAACTATTTAAATGACAGATTTTATAAAACTCTAATCAAACTTATTCTAAACAGTTTGATAAGCTAAACATGAAAATAAGCTAAAAAGTGAAATATGAGAAGTACCTTGAACCAGCTAAACATCGATCTAAAATTCTTACCAAAGAGCATAACTCTAAAAGCTGCATAAAGAATAAATCTGAATAACCATATAAGCCATTCCAATTCTAAGCATGTATCTTCCAAGTGGCTTATTCAAATGTTTTTGAGTGATTTAATGAATGCCTCTCCATCAGTTTAGCTTTTAGGAAGCTAAACTGAATGAAAACTAGCTTATTATTGATAGAGAGCTTATTGAGTTTATTAACTAGTATCTAAATTCATTGTTAACACATTTGCATAAAAGTAGAATACGAATTTAACACAAGATTAACAGACAAACTGAATTTTTATTAACTTTGAAAAGATTACAAGCTGAAAATGAGATTACATAAAGAAAACTCCAATAAGCTAAACATTACATTAAAAAGCTACTCAATAAGCTATATTAAAAACTAGATGCCCTTCTCTGTGTGCTTTCTCCTCTATTTATAGCAGGAAGAGGAAGGTTCTAGGAGGAGGGTAGCATCCATAACATCCAATCTAAGACCTTGATCTTCAACAAACTCTCATTCTACCGTTAGATCATTTCCACACCTCTTTATCCAATGAGAGTCTCAGGGATTGCCAGCTTGTCAGGTGTTGATGTCATACGTGTCAACTTTAGCCTTCTAGAACCTCATAAGGGCATGGAGTGAAAGGGATTTACCCGTTCTTGTTCCCTGTGTGTAGAAAACAAAAGGGAAGGGGCTAGTTAAATAGTAATTTTGACCAGGGTTTTTTATCAATTAACTTTTGACCAGGCTTTGATACATGGACGGGATTTGGGCTTAACTTAGGCTTGGACTATTTTTAAAATGGATTTGGATTATTAATTTAGGCTAATATTTTTGAAAAAAGGGTTTATATCATTCAAATGTTAATGGGCTGACCCGGCCCACAAAACGTGTTCGGGTTGGTCCATTAAACATGAATACACCTTCGGCTTCGCTTTTCTCATGCTCTTCCAAGCCCGTGCTCGGTTTTGTCCAATTTGGCTTTGTTTTTGTCTATTTTTGATATATCCGTTACCTGCAAGACATAATACACAAAACACACATATACAATGTATTTTTCATATATTATTGATCATTTAAGCTCGTTTTAATAAGAACAGATGATATGTGATTAATCACATATCAAAAATCCCACATACTAAGCTATTGTCGTGTCCTCACGCAATGTCATATACACACATAGAAAACTAAAAATTTCAACCCCCTTAGACTACTTACTTTGAAAAGTATCTAAGTGTTCATCTAAGGGGATTAAGAAATCACTAGTTTAAAACGCCCCGTTTTACCATTTTTTTAACACGCAAACACTTATTATTATCATTTTTTATATCATAACTTTAAGGATCACGAAACAAGAAATAATATAAACTATATCCAAAAGGATAAATTCATCGTCCTTGATTTTTCACCTGCCCCAAACCAAGCTTAAAATGAAATATTAGTTAAATACAAGTTAAGATGCTAACACTACTCATAAATGTTAATTGTGTACGCATTAGCTACTTCTGCTCCCTTATTCCTAAATCCTCTAAGAATTTTATTTTTCTTAATTGTGACAAATAAATTATGGCCTTATTCATATAAAGTAAACCCGGTTTAGACCATAATTAGTTTGAAATCATTTCCTAAAGAGACGATATGGTGAGAATAAGGTCCACATTAAGGTTCTAATTTCGCATGATTTAGGGGTTATCCTTTTTATTTCATCCGAAACAACTCAACTACGAGTCCAGAGACGGAGGCTTTATTTAGATAACCCCGGAGTCGAAATTTGGCTTTATTCTTATTATTATTATTATAGCAACATTATTAAACCTCCCGGTCCTTTAAACAACTGCCACATCGGTATGCGAGCCGACCATGGTCCAGGAGTCTTATTTCGACCAGGAGATCCTCGACCTTTTTGAAGGCTACAACATCGGCAGCGAACCGACCAGATGCAGCAAACTTTTATCAGTCTCGGATTTATTATTCTTACTATGGGCCTTCTTTTGAAGAAACTCCACAACGGCAAATGAACCGTACCCAGAGACAGTAAACTTTTATCAGCCCACAGTTTTTATTATTATTATTATTACCTCCACCCTTTAAACGACTGTCACATCGGTATGCGAGCCGACCATGATCCAGAAGTCTTATTTCGGCTTTGGTTTATTACATTATTATTATTATTATTAGCCAAATTTCAAGTCATGTGGTCTTTTAACTACCTAGACAACGGTAGCGAGCCGTCAGGAATCGGTAGCCTATTTCCCCACAACACTGACAAAACCTCGATGTGTACCTTACTTTCACCAGAAGGAATCTCTACGAAGGGATCTAAACTAAGAATCGCAAAAACCAAAGCAACTTTATTTATTAAGCTGATGGGAGCAAAAAGCCACAATTAACCTCTATGAGCTCTAAAGAGATCCAACTACTCTACGTTTAGCATCTAACTTATATAAAACTCTATCATTTTTCGTTCTTCGCAAATTTAAAATCTTTACTAAAAAGATCCGCGAATGCTTAGTCTAATAAAAACAAGCTTTGCATATTTAAAGTCTATTATGGAAACTTGCAAACTCTTGGCTCTTTCAAGCTAGAATTCGCGTTTTAAAGCTTCTTGTATAAAAGACTAGCAAAAGCTTAAATTTATATAAGTTAAGGGGCAAGCTAGAGCGCAACATGCTCGATCAAGTCAAAATTTATTCTCAAAAAGACAAAACTACGTGTCAAAACACTTATTCTATTTTTGAATTTTTTTTAATTTTGGCATAAAATCACATATTTTTTGTGGTAAAACGGGGTTACGTGAAGACAAGGCAAATGCAAGTAAGATCAAATCGAAAGATCCCCCCATACTAGAACTAAACATTGTCCTCAATGTTTAAAAGGGTCTCTACGTAAATCTAAATCCGTTTATTAATTATGCTAATAGATAAACGTTAATCAATAAGATCTAGGATATCAGATTCCCATAAATAAGCATGCTAAGGATTGTAGATCGAGTGATGATGGACAAAACCACAAGCACGAGATCTTCATATCCGGGCAATCTTGGACATAAAACACAAACCACGAAACACAAGAAAGGAAAAGGCAAGCCTCCTCACGCCACACTTATTCAATAAATATAAATACTAGGGCTAAGCACAGGGATGCCACCAACAACCGAGCTTTATTTTGATATAACCGAGTCACGAGCCTGACTCGACCTCGAATTTAGTGGTTCATGAGGAAAGTTTGGAGATCCAAGATAACCGATATGTCCCCTCCAAAATAATGTTTAAGTCTATGACCATTCAACTTAAAGTTTGGTCTGTCGGTTTGAGACAACTCGATGGTACTATAAGGGAATACTTGAGAAACGGTAAACGGTCCAGTCCAACGGGTTTTGAGCTTGCCCGAGAAAATCTTTAATCGAAAATTGAAGAGAAGAACTCGATCACCAACGTTGAAAACGCATTTCTTAATCTTGGAATCATGAATCTTCTTCATTTTCTCTTTGTAGATTAAAGAGTTCTCGTAGGATTGATCCCGGAGTTCATTTAATTCATTCATTTGAACTTTCTGGTAATCACCCGCGGTCTTAAGGTCAAAATTGCAATGCTTTAAGGCCCAGAGGCCTTGTGTTCAGTTTCGAATAGGAAGATGACAAGCCTCCGTACACAAGCATATAAGGAGAGCACCGATGAGTGACTGAATCGGTACGGAAGGCCCAAAAAGCATCATCTAACCTATCAGACCATGAAGATCAGTTTTCGCCTACGGTCCTTTCTAAGATACGTTTCAAACCATGATTTGAAACCTCTACTTGTTCACTCGTTTGTGGATGATACGCGGTAGAAAGACGGTGAGTAACTCCATACTTAAGCATGACTTTTGCAAATTGGTCATTGTAAAAGTGAGTACCACGATCACTAATTATAGCACGAGGAGTTCCAAATCAAGCAAAGAGAGATTTTAAGAATTTAACGACAACTCGAGCATCATTAGTGAGGAGCGCTTTCTCTTCAACCCATTTAAACAAGTAATCAACGGCCACGAGAATGTACTTGTTCCCTCGAGAAGACGGTAATGGTCCCATGAAGTCGATGCCCCATACGTCAAAGATCTCGCAAACTTGAATTGCATTTTGAGGCATTTCGTCCTTTTGTGAGATTTTGCCTTGACATTGACATGAGTCACATGACTTCACCATGTCATGGGCATCGCGATAAATTTTCGGCCAATAGAAATCGGAATCAAAAACTTTCTTAGCGGTGTAGTTCGCATCATGATGTCCCCCGGTGGGTCTATTATGGCAAGCCGTGAGGATATAAACGGCTTCTTGGCCGTGAACACATCGTCTAATCACTTGATCCGCACAAATCTTAAACAAGTAAGTATAACACCTCGTGTTTTAGGTCATTGTACGACATTATGTAATTCACAATTTATTTTTAGGGTTTTACGCGTTTGCTCTTAAATCGTAATCGTTAAGCTAAATCGCGTAAACTAAAAATGATCATTCAATGTAAACGGGCATTAAACGATTAAACGTTTACATCAAGCAAGTGTTTAAATGGATGTATTTGAGGATAATTATCAACTTTGGTCAATCTTATTTTTATTGGTTACGTAAAATGCTTACGTTTCGCGATAAAATGCGTTTCGGCATTCCCGGAAGCACCAAAACCTAACTACGCTTAAACGAATACCCACGATTATACCCAATACACAAAATAATCAATATAACATCACATATATGAGTATGTGGCCGAAATTTAGGAGATAAGACCAAGTATTATCTTGTTTGCAAGACACTTGCCCTAAATATCTAGATATTACAAATATCAAGGGAACCATGTCTTACACCTTCACATGCACTTGACCAATTGCACTAGGAACCTTCCTTGAGGCCTTCCTTGAGTCCTTGGCTTAGTCTTGCATGTATATAATGCCTAAGCTAGCAAGTAAACACACATCTTCCATTTTCCAAAGTGTAAACAAGAAAAATCTCTCCCATTTCCCTCTTGAAAACCCACGGCATTCCACAAGGTTTTTAGGGAATCCATAGCTTGATTTTTTCGTTTCAAACCATAATAGTGTTTTAATTACATCATACTAAAGGTATTCATAAAGAGTTTGAAGGGTTGGTTATCATACAAGTACTCTCACATCATATCTAAGATACTTCAAGGTGATTTGAAGTGTTGGATAACCATTTACAAGTGTTGAAGCAAAGAAGAAAGATTAGGGTTTTTAAACCTAATCTAGGGTTTCATTTCTTGCAAGTTTGGATTTTTGATCTAACCAAGGGTTTGGGTTGAATTGATCATCATCATACATCACTACAAGGTTATATATAAACCTTTATGTCTTCACTTTGATCATCTTTATATGTTTACATGTTCTATATAACTAAATCACCAAATTAGGGTTTTAAACATGTTAAAATGTTAACTTACTTATGATTATGATTTTTGCACCTTTTTCATATGATATGTAATTAGTTATATCATGAAATAATGAAATTATAAGTATGTTAGCATGTTAGTTTAAGGGGAAAATGTTTAAGTGTAAACTAGTGATTAAAAGTTAATTAAGAAAAGTTATGATTTTATGTGAAGATTTTAACTTGTGATCTTAGACTAATGGACAAAATTTTGGATCTTACACTATATTATATATATGACATAAGTATATTATAAGTTATAAAGGATTTGTGGTAAAATATATAATGGAAAAGTATATATATAAAGTATATATAATTAAGTATATATAAGGTTCATAAAGGGCTGTTTGGATTCGAAATCCAAACAGTGGGGTGATCATTTTTATAAGATAGAACATCTCATAAGGATTCCAAAATGATAAGAAACTCGAAAATCCGATTAATAACGAAGAAGATACACTAGTTACGAGTTTACGACGCTAAATACTTTATAAAACAAATTTTATAAAAAGTTACTATTCATGGCAGAAACTTATACTTTGTAAACATCAATAATATGATAAAACTTTCATTTACGAGAACGTGTTCGAAAGAATCGCTAAAAACGGAGCTATAACGAATAAGATACGGCTAAAACGGGTTTTACGTTAATTAAAAGTATAAAAATGATTTTATAGCTGTTATGAACAGTAAAACACTATTCATCACAGAATCTCAAAAACCTAAAAATGTGGTTTTATGATCACTCGTCTTAATACGAAAGCGTGGGCGTAAGAAACGCGAGAAACGGGCTTAAAACGACAAAGTTATGTCATTTTTACTAAAGAAAGTGCTATATTACTAGGGAATTTCATAATGAGGCTTCTTCGGATGGCGTATTGACGAGTTGTTGGATTTACGATTTAAAGTGTCCTAACTCCTCGTACGTCATGTCATGACCTCTTAAATTATGATAGCCCGAACGATAGTACGATGATAACTATATAGGATTATATACAGTTGTTGTTAGACAACGTGCTTGAATACTGATTCGACCTATATTAACTAGGTTGCATTCGAGCGTTAGCGTGACGCGTTTTTACTTGGGATATTTTGTTATCAATTTACTCACTCGAGGTGAGTTCATAGCCCCATGTTTTACAATTATTAAATTACAAGTTTTTGGGGTGAGAAACATATGCATGTTTTACAAATTGGACGCAAGTGTACATTTTATCATGATTACGTTTTGCCTAAGTAGCGATAACCCACTATGCCCATGAATCATGAACTGTCAATTACTGGAATGTGAGCGCGAATGATTATAGATAGATCTATTTGGGATTGACCTCCCCGTTCGGGTGACTAGCTATCACTGGAAACGAACGTATATCATGTCGGATACTGGATGTTACGGGTTGAACATCATCACGGGCAGTGTAGGCAATATTTATATATTGTATTCAATTATGTCGAGCTTCGGTGTCATGAGCTTAGGTAAACGTAATTACATTTTGTGATGTCTGCATCTGTTGCATTATCACTGGGAAAGTCTTGCGGTCCTGCATATACATTTACATAAACCTATGAAATTCACCAACTTTATGTTGACGTTTTTAAATGCAATGTTTTTCAGGTCATTAAGCACGAGGTGCGAAGGATACATTGGTGGTTATATTATGAAGTCATGCATTAAAGATTTAGTCGCATTACATTTTGTGTATCTGTTATGGGCTGGAAATCTTTGTAATAATAACAAGTAAACAAGTAAAGCTTCGGGCTTTTGTAACACATACTTTATTAAATCCAATGTATCAGTTTTAAACGACTTTTTGGTCGTTCTTATATTATCTTGTGTTGTTGATCTGAGAAGTAACACGCCCCGGACCCTTATTCCGCTGCGACCCAATTTGGGGGTGTTACAGATTGGTATCAAGAGCCAAGGTTATAGAGAACCAGGTCAAATGTTTTGCTGGACTATAACCGTTTTCAAACATTGCATTCATACAAAGGGGTTTTCACGGGACATACATACACTAATTGTGCATTAGTCGGTTAGGCTAGATGCATGCATGATTGATATACATGTTATAATATAAATGTATATTACTATAAGAGTCTTATATTAGCATACTTATATAATCTAATTTTGATTTCAGATATTATCATGTCAGATTCTGAACATTCTACAGTTACATACACATCAGTATCCGAGGACGATTCAGACATCGGTTCACCAGGAGTCGATGGACCACCTATTATGCCAGAGGACCCATATGCTTACATAATGGCTGCTTATGGGGTTCCACCATCGCCTGACTACATACCTGGCCCTGAGGTTCCACCATCGCCTGATTACATACCTGGCCCTGAGGGACCACCATCACCAGACTACGTGCCTGGCCCGGAGGAGCCAGAGCAGGCACCACCCTCACCCGTTTATTTACCTTATGTACCAGAGCCGGTGTACCCGGAGTATATACCACCCGAGGATGATGTCTTTCTAGCCGAGGAACAGCCATTGCATGTTGCTACCTCACCTACTGCTGAGTCACCAGGATACATTCCCGAGTCTGATCTAGAGGAGGATCCCGAGGAGGATCCAGCTGACTACCCTGCTGATAGGGATGATGATGATGAGGAAGAGGAGGAGGAGCACCCAGCTCCGGCCGACTCTGTCCCACCTGTACACCAGATGACTGCCAGGATATATATCCGGGATGAGCCATCCATATCACTTCCTCCTAGGGAAGAGGTCGAGAGACTTCTTGCCTTAACCACCCCACCACCATCACCACTTACTCCACTATCATCTCATTTACCACATATACCATCTCCCTCATTTCCAGCATCACCACCTGCTAGTCCTATTCGCCCATTGGGCTCTCGGGCTGCTATGATCTGGCTGAGAGCCGAGACACCATCCACCTCTCATCCATTACCACTACCTACTTTATCACTACTTTTGCAGTTACTATCTTCTAACCACAGGACAGACAAGCCCAAGATTACACTACCACCTTGGAAGAGGTTGGGTATTGACCTTGGTCCTAGGTAAGACATTGGAGAGAGTTTAGCTGCAGCTGCCACTAGACTGGTTGGAGGTCGTAGGGCAGACTATGGGTTTGTCGGTACTATGGATACCGAGATCAGACGACGGAGAGCCGAGAAGGTCGGCTATAGGATTAGAGATGTTTGGATAGACCCAAGAGAGGCTATTGAGGAGGTAGCACCGATGACCCTTGGAGGGGTCAATACTAGGGTGACAGAGCTTACTGCAGTCTAGGAGCAGGACACGCATGATATCTATGCTGTGATAGAGGATACTCAGGACAGGCAGACCCAGATATATCAGAGTGTTAGGACATTGGTTGATGATAGTCAGTACCACTATAAGACTGCATGACTACTAGATCAGGAGGATCTGGTTTCCCGAGAGGCATGGGGACGCTCCATAGAGGTTAGCTATATGACACGTTCAGAGATTTTGGCATTACGTTCTGTAGTGATAGGTCAGCAGGCAGTGATTTCACAATTGCAGGCAGCTGACCGTAAGAGTCAGGTTGTGACTTTAGAGATGCTACAGGCAGACTACCAGAGGCAGGTTCAGTTGACTAAGGCATTAGAGTTGCTGAAAGGACTACAGACTCGGATGGCCGAGTTTTAGAGGCAGCTAAGACCCGCAAAAGGTCTAGCACAACCTGATGCACCAGGAGAGGCTAGTAGCAGTTCCTAGATTTGGTTATGTTGTAGCTTAGATCTTTTGTTTTGTTTAGCTACCCAGTATAGGTCTTTTGTTCAGGTATTATCTATCTTGTACAACCTACTAAGTATTACGGGTATATCTCGGCTAGTATGGCTTTAGGTTATTTTGTCTTGTAACCTAAGTGTTGTGATCGTTTGTATTTAAACCAATCATGTATTATTTTCCCAAGTTATATATGGAAAGGATGGATTATGTTTTATATGAAATCGAATTTATTGTGAATGAACGTCGATTTGTTAATTGATAGTTGTTAAACTATACATACTTAAAAAGGCCCAATTCAACCCAAAACGAATCAAAAATGGCAAAAAGATGCTTTATGTCATAGTTATGATTTTATGAAATCTAACGAGTATTATGTTTTCTTGTGATTTAAAGAAAATGGCACCAAGAGGAAGGCCCACAAGGTTAAACCCAGATGCAACACCAACACCAGTCACAGACACTCATACCACTACATCTGTTACCAACCCAAATTCAGGCAATGATTAACGAAGGCGTTACTGCTGCACTGGCAGCACGTGATGCAACCAGAAATGGCGATGATAGCCATACTTCAGGAACGGGTGCCAGAAGGCCTGTGCAAGTTGCTCGTGAATGCACCTACCCAGACTTCCTAAAATGCCAACCCTTGAACTTGAAGGCACGAAAAGGAGTTGTTGGACTCACTCGTGGTTTGAAAAAGATGGAGTCTGTTTACAGCATAAGTAACTGTATAGTAGCATGCCAGGTCAAATTTGCTACGTGTACCCTACAAGGAAATGCTCTTACATGGTGGAACTCCCATGTTAAGACCACTACTCCTGAAGCTGCCCATGCAATGCCATGGAGGACATGAAAAGATGATGACAGACAAATACTGCCCAAGGGGCGGAAATTAGAAACTAGGTCGAAATGTGATTTGAAGGTAAAGGGTAACGATTTTGTGATAATTATAGCCAACGTTTCCAAGAAATGGCATACTGTGGATCGGTGGTTTCCGAAGAAATAGACCAAGTTGAGAAATATGTCGGTGGCTTGCCCGTCCCGGTTCCGATGGCAGTGTGTGGGGACCTAGCCAAAAACTATGCAGGATGCCATTGAGTTCGCCACTGAACTCATGGACAAAAAGATCAACACTTGGGCTGAACGTCAGGCTGACAACAAAAGAAAGTCTGATGACACTGCCAGGAACAACCAGAATCAGCAACCAAACAAGAGACATAAACAATGGAAGCAGCTATGACGAGGAAACGGATTGATCGAAATATCAAAGATGAACGAATCGTATTGAGAAAAATCAGCATGAGTAGTGGTACTGCCACTACTCTTCTCTTCACTATGATCGTCATCGAGATAGAAAGCTTCATAATCCGGAAGAGAATAATCAGAAAGAATAGTGGTACTGCCACTACTCTTCTCTTCCAGATTAAAGCAAAAAATTTCAGATTCAGATAAAGAATTATCAAAGGTGTTAGTCTCCTCCAAGAAAAAGTTAGGATATGTGGATGAAGACTTGGTCACAAAATCAAAAGATATAGTGGGATTATCTTTTAATGCTTCGATCTTAGCAATAAGAAGATTGACATTCAACAATTTTTCACGAAGAATATCGTCTTTGATTGTTAAAAGAATATCAGTATCAATCCCTCCAACTTCCGGGATAACAATCTCCACCAACTCTAAGCTGACGAGCTCAGAATCAGGAGGTGATGCCTCAACATAATCAATGTCGTCAATAGAGAAAGAATCTTCATTAATCAAAGTAAAATCATCGTTAGACTCAGAGAAATCCTCAAATTGATCTTTTGAAATGTCAAGAGGCGGAGAGTTATCATGAAAAGGCACATCACGCATCTTGTCGGGAATACCCTCGGACTCACTTGAGATTGAGACAAGGATCTCAACACTAGACTTTATTACTTCGTCTGATTCCGTTGCCAGAACAGTGTCGAGATGCTCGTCCCCCATACTTAGAGAGTTATCGGGTTCTTTGGTTGATAAAACGGGTGTGATTGCAATAGTATACTCCTCGTTATCATCATCATTGTTGTAGAAGGCAGGAGGATTCCAGTTCGGTGTATTAATATAATCTGCCAACTCCTCACTTATAATTTGCACATCATTAACAAGTTTGCTAAGCAATTCTTGTACCTCCTCGGGTTGAGCATGCTTAACTTCAAAAAATTTGTTCCAAGCTTGCATTAAAACCTTCGGTGTTTCCCTAAAAGAAATACGATTAAATTTCTTTAAAAAGGTTTCAATAGAAATCATTAAGTCTTCTTTAGCTTGCAAAATTTTCTCACTTGTTTCTTGAGGAGGTTGATGAATGATGGGAAATTGCGGGGGTTGAATTTGGTCAAAACCGGAAGAATTAGAATCGTGAAAATTTTGATTCATCGGTTGACATTCAAAAGTCGCATGAGGACCCCTACAATTTTCACAACAAGGATATTGTTGTGGAAAACTCGGTGAAGTTTGTGGAAAATAATCAAAGTTTTGATTGAAACACGGGTCCTGATTGTAGACAAACGGGACTTGAGGTGGACAATCGTAACCATGATGGGCATCGTTCCCACATAACTCACAAGAGTATGGCACGTATTGGGGTTGTGGGGGTGGGTCTGAAAAATAGGGAGGATTATCGAAAGAATTCGGAGTTGAATCATAAGTGAAAGAATTTCCGTTCCTTGAATGGCATAGGAAGCAATATCCATCTCGAAGATCATTACCACACCGCTCGCAAGTACACCATCGACAAGGGTGACCATATAACGGTTCTCCACACCCTACGCATCGGACAAATGTCGACATAAAGAATTAAACGATAATGAGGGTTAAGAAGAGAATTAAACGGTTTAGAAGAAAAAGAAGATTATTTTTGGGTTTTTAAGCTTTTTAAACAACATATTTTATTAAAGGACAAAACGAGATCGAATAACTTAAACCAATAATCAACTTGTTTCACGGTAGCTCTCTAAAAGAAAAACGCACAAAGGAGCGGAGGAGCGGGAAAGCGCGAAGCTATTAAAATCCTTCTCCTTTCGGGTCGTAGTTCCTCGGAACAACCCTCCTTATACCCCTCTTTTAGTTTGTTTATCAATCAAAGGTGAGCCGTACCTCGCAAGTGACACAAAGGCAAGTTTTAAATCTTTTGTTGTTTTTAAATACTTTAGGAAAAGTATTTATGATTATTTGATAATATATTCACAAAAATCGAGAAAATAAAATATTTTTGTATTTTTATATTTTTATAACAAGAAAATAACTTCACGAGGAAGGGTCTTCAAGGCACAACAAACTTCAACTCGATAATCGTCTCACGGCCTCCCCGGCAGCGGCGCCAAAATGATAACCAAAGATTTCTTGCTATATATAAATATATAATAATAATCAATAATTATAATTCAACTATAGTATACGTATTCCAAAAGACTCAAAGAAATTACTTTTTTCACGGTAACTCTCAAAAGATAAACGCACAGGTGAGCGGAGGAGTAGGAATAGCGCGAAGCTTATTTCTCCTTTCGGGTCGTAGTTCCTCGGAACAACCCTCCTTATACCCACTTTATAGTTTGTTTAACTTTTCAAGGTGAGCCGTTCGTCGTAAGAGACACAAATGGCAAGTTTTTAAATCTTTTGTTCGAGTTGGATACCAACAGTTTTTTTTTTCCACGGAAGTTATTATGATAATACCTCAGTTGAGAATATTATATTTTGGTATTTTACCAATTTGTGAATTTTATTTTCTTTTTTATGGACAATGTTTTTATATTTTTATATATTTTTTTTTATTTTTGGTTTTTCTTTGGTTTTTATCTGATAATTATACTAATAAAAGAAAATGAAAAATATTTTTGTATTTTTTTATGTTTTTTTTTTATAAAAGAAAATATTCACAGATTCAAACACAAACTGACAAACGTAACGATAATCGTTTTCACAGCCTCCCCGGCAGCGGCGCCAAAAATTGATTGGTGGTTTTCACACTATATATATATAATAAAATATAAAATATATATTAGTCTAAAAATCAACAAGATCAATGATACCGAGAAGTAGTATAGAGTGTTCCCGGGTCGTTTATCCCCAACGAGGCTGGATTGGAAAATCGTACTGTCGAGATTTGTGTTTGAGGAGAGAATTGAATTGGAAGTGTGAAAAAGTAAATTAAACAATAAGAAACAAAAACGTGTAGAAAAATCTAGAAATTCGAATATTAAACTAGAAAACGAGAACCCGGAATCCGAAAAAAGGGAGAAAAAACTAAATCTTTTAAAAAAAACCTACGAAGATTCTTTCACTTCTAAACACTCTATGGACAAATAACGAAGAATGAAAAAGACTAGACCGAAAACGGAGTTCGTTTGACCCAAAAACGAGTCAAAACAAAATCCCGTACCCGGACCGTTCTTTGAAAAGTAAAAAGTTGTAAAAATGACCCTACGAAAATTTTCAAATTTTTCCTACAAACTATATGACAAAAGAAAATTTTCTAAAAAAGCAAAATATTTTTTTGATAATTTTTGTATTTTTTATGAATTAAATAAACTTTTAACTAAATTAAATTATAAAAAATATTAAACTATTTCGAAAAATTCTGAAAAATTTACTAAAAATACTTTACCCTATAGGAATCCTACGAAAAATAAGAAACACAAAGTAGCTTAAGAAATAAGCCCGAAAATAAGCTTATACAGCTTTATAAGCTTATAAGCCAAAACACCCCTTAAATACCACAGCCCTTGAGTCTTTAACGAAAAAGACCCAAGGGCGCAGCGGTATAAGTGTTGGTAAAAGGGGGAATGTATCGAGAGGTCACGGGTTCGAGTCTTGCTCACCCGGACCTCTTGTCTTTCCCCCTTTTTTTTATTTTTCGAAAACTCTAGGGTAGAAATTGTAAAAGAGGAAAGTAAAGGGTAGGCGGGCAAACTATTATGAATTTATACTACAATGAAAACGGGTACCCCTGAACTAATGAGAAAATACCATTTAAACCCCACGATCTAGCTTATTTTTGGCTTATTGAAAAAGTGAGTTTCAGCAAAAACTCAAAACTACAAACTTATAAAGGGGCTTATCCTAAACATATAATAAAGGCACTTTCAACTTTTAACAACTAGATAAGCTAAAAAATAAGCTTTTTTCAAACTGTTACAGAAAGTCAAGTTTTTCCACCCTTTTTCAAACTTTAGCTTATTGCAAGCTTATTTCTTGATGAAAATGAAAAACAAAAGAAGCTTTATGAAGCTTAAGATGTGTGCTAGGGACTTCTAAAAAGTAATAAGCTAAGAGTAAACAAGATTATAAGGAGATTTGCTAATGAAAAGTGCAAGTTTTAGGCTTAAGGCTGTTTTGAGCTTTTCTAATAAGCTAAACAGCTTATTCCTAATCCTATAAAGCTGAAATTTAGAATATAAGCTAATCTATGGATTTAAATCTAACCTAGATAAAAGATTTTTCAAAGTTACAACTAGAAATGAGAATTCTAAGAAAAATAAGCTAAAATCCAATTAAGCTGCTATGTCACTTTTATAAAGAAAAATAAGCTATACTAAAAGCTTGTAAATGAAAACCTAATGATGAAAGGATAATAAAGCCTAATGGAAAACTATGGAGAAACTAAAAACTAAATCCTAACTCCTAACCTTGAAAACTAAAAAGCAACTATAAAAATAAATAGCCTATGTTGTTGCTGATGCAACTATTGTTGCTGATGCATTTGGCATCATACTCAAATGCAGGCTAAACCTTGAGATGAAAACTCTCTAATCCTACTTACTAAGTATATCTAAACCTGTATTATCTATGTTAGAACTCTAGAATGCCTTAAAACACTAAATCCTAAAGCAATTTTGAACCTAAGCCTGCCCTGGTGCTGACAAAGACTTCTCAAGCTCTAACTTTCTAATCTCTACAAACTAACTTCTAAAACCTCTTTAAAACCTTATAATATGACTAAACTCAGCTATTTAAAGAATTTAGACAGATTGCTTTTGACTTTAAGAGTCAAACAAGCTTAAATCCAAACACTCCTTTATAGAAGCTGTCTAGATTATAGAGAGCTTAAAATCTATTTGAAAGATAAATCAGCTTAAACTTTTTATCCACTCACACTAAAATTCACCTACTTAAACTTTTTAAGCTATAAAACCTAAAGCTTATGTGTGAAATTAAGCTACTTCTTCAGCTAGCTTATTAAGCTAACAAGACAGTTTTAAAGGATACAGTGATTCTACACGAATTTCATTTAATGAAAACTTTAAACAGCTTAATATCAAACCTAAACAAATATAATTGAAGAGAATTAAACAAAATTTGAATAGAAATAAGCAAATGTAAAAGCTAGAATAAGCCTATAATGAATCTTAGAAATGGAACCTGAGAATTCTTTGGAGTTCTAGCAACTTAAGCCATCTAACTGAGTGAGTGGCTTTAAAAAAGCATATACCTAATGGCTCCTAGCGACTAAACCTTATTAAGCTGAAATTAGCTATTTCTTCTATAAGCTTCCAAAGTGAGCTCAATTACACTCAAGTGATCATGATATTATTGTAACTTGATTCAAATGAGTAAATGAATGATTAAACACAAACTTTGACTGAATTTGAGCTTATGAAAAATAATAAGCTCTAAAGAGCTTATTGAGAGCTTATAAGGTGAAAACAGCTTAAAGTGGAAATCAAAATACAAAAATACTTGAAAACTGAATGTTATTGCTTAAAATGATTACGAACAAGCTGAATTAACAAAAGTACAAGTAATGAAAGCTGGATTTAAAAAAAACTTAAAGAAAATGCTTGAAAAATAAGAAAAATACAAACTGAAAAAAAACTCCTAACTACTCCGTTTTCTTCTTCTTTTATAACTGAGTCTTCAAACCCTTGTGTTTGTTGTGTGAGAGCAAGACAAAAACCAATCTTGGCCTTCAATTCTTCAAAAGTTAATCATCACAGCCGTTGGATTTGTCATGGGGAAGTGTGGGATTGCCAAGTGGGATTAGGGGATTAGTGGAGGAGGGGGGAGAGTTTTACCCATGGGGTGGTTTGGGTTGCAGGGTAAAACGGGGGTGACAAACCCGTGAGTTGTGTCCTGGGTTTTTGGGTTTCAAAATTGGCGGGAAAAGGTTTATAACGGGTAGGGGTGACAGGTAAAAGAAAAGTGGGTTTTAGCACTTTTGGTCCTTGAAGGTGTTATCCTTCATTGCACAATTCGTCCTTGTGTTTATATAACTTTGGGGGCTTGACAAAACAAGTCCCCAAGAGTTATATCACTCTTTGCAGCTGTGGTCCTTGGTGGTTAAAACTTATGAGACTTGGCAGCTTTGGCCCTCGTAGTATAACTTTCCCATATTGGCATCAAAAGTCCTTCTCTTCATTTCTCTCCTTTCTTGTATAAATATAAGTTTAGGGATTTACAATTTTAGTCCCTAAACTTATATTTTTGGACTTTTGGCCTCGGGGTTGACTTGGGTTGACTTTTCAGGCTTGGGCTTGGACTTTGACTTTGTCTTTTCCTGCTTTTCCATTCCGAGTCCGGTTTTGTCGATTTGGCTTTGTTTTTCGTCCTTTTCTTAGTTATCCGTTCCTGCACAATACAATTAGCAAAACAAACGTATATTTGGCATTTTAAGTCCGTTTTTGGTTATTTTAGCTCGTTTTTAAAGGTAAAAGGTATGTGTAATTAAGCACATACCATTAGCTATCACTAGAAACGAACGTATATCATGTCGGATACTGGATGTTACGGGTTGAACATCATCACGGGGCAGTGTAGGCAATATTTATTTTTGTATTCAATTAGGTCGAGCTTCGTGTCATGAGCTTAGGTAAAACGAAATTGCTTTTGTGATGTCTGCATCTGTTGCATTATCTCTGGGAAAAGGTATTGCGGTCCTGCATCATACATTCACATAAACCTATGTAATTCTCCAACTTTATGTTGATGTTTTTAAATGCAATGTTTTTCAGGTCATTAAGCACGAGGTGCGAAGGATACATTGGTGATTATATTATGAAGTCATGCATTAAAGATTTAGTCGCATTACATTTTGTGTATCTGTTATGGGCTGGAAATCTTTGTAATAATAACAAGTAAACAAGTAAAGCTTCGGGCTTTTGTAACACATACTTTATTAAATCCAATGTATCAGTTTTAAACGACTTTTTGGTTGTTCTTATATTATCTTGTGTTGTTGATCTGAGAAGTAACACGCCCCGGACCCTTATTCCGCTGCGACCCAATTTGGGGGTGTTACAAATGAACTCACTTCGGGGGAGATTGTTAGCCTCAAAATATTGAGTCGAACATGAAGTTCGTTCATTATGTATTTAAGTCTCGGTCAATCAATTAGTTAACGTTGTAATAGAAATGTATCGGGAATCGGGCTCGATAGTTAATCTAATATTGTATATGTTTCGGGTTTAATCCCAAGCAAAACCCGAGCCCGGGTCCTAGTCAAATATCCCGGACGTCACTTAAACGTGACGGGGTATATATATATATATATATCTTTTCCACTTGGAAAAATATCTAACTCTCTCTTTTCTAATAATATCTTTTCTTTTCTCTCTAACCTCTCTCTTGTTTCTCTCTCTAGAAATCATCTCTCTTTCTCTTTTCTTGATCTAGATCCGTGTATGATATTGAAGTGTACTATGTTAAAGGGATCTCATACAATCACAAATTGACATGGTTTCAACATATATATAACAATAGTACATCAAACAGGGTGTACATAACATGATAGGATCACAATACACATACAGTTTTGAGTCGAATAACAGTAATTCAACACATTCATATAATATCATGATCAACTTCCACACTGTGATTTTTTAACATGTCGGGGATCAAGAATACATATTTGAAGGGAGATCGTCTTGTATATTTTTCAAATCGTCTTATTTTACGGGGAATACATACATGAGTGTTGTTACTATGAAATGAATAATTACAAATCCGTATATCCGTGCTAGGTTGGGTATAAATCCCATAAGACTTAGCCGGCATAACATAAGATGCTATGAATTATGACATGAAAAATGTAAACCTAGGCTGAAACATTCCAGAGCCCTCGGGATCATTGCATGTGTCTTGTCTCTAGCCTGAAGTGCTGAATCTGTCCATGTCGCGACAACTGTCCCTATAGAGATGAAACTATGTGCTAATCAATGTCGACTCTCAGTGACATCATGTGAGGCATATACGGTAATCCTGCATCTGGGTATGAGTCCTATATGCTTGCAGTTCATAGTGAACTGCCGAACTCAACCCAACGGAATGTGCCCAAGCCTCTCGGGAAACGTGGGCCTCCCGATCCAACAGTCGTGCAGTCTCATAGTGAAACTGTCCATCCTCGACCAATCCATCAACTCTCTGAAATAACTGAGTCTGTCTGTCCTGACCATCCTCGATCACAGCATAAATATCCTGAGTGTCCTGCTCCTGCACCGCAGCGAGCTCGGTCACTCTAGCATTGACCCCCTCGAGGGTCGTCGGTGCTACCTCCTCAACAGCCTCTGTCGGGTCTACCCAAACATCCCTAATGCCATAGCCGACCTCCTCGGCTCTCTGACGTCTGATCTCGGCATCCATAGTGCCGATAAACCTATAGTCTGCTCTATGACCTCCAGTAGGTCTAGGAGCAGCAGTCGAACTCTCCCCCACCTCATACCTCGATGTGGGAGCAGTCGGACATAACCTCTTACGAGGTGGTAACTCGGCCTCGGGAATGTCCTCCCTACGGTCGACTGGTGGTGGTATGAATAGTGAGACTGGTAGTGGTGGTAGTGGTGATGATGGTAACGGTAATGATGTGGGTACAGGTGGTGGTAAATGTAGTGATGATGGTGGAGGTGGTAGTGGTGGTGAGGGAATCTGAGGTAGTGGAGGTGACCAAGGTGATAGTGGAGATGGTGGTGGTGATGGTAGTGCAGGTGCGGCAGCGTACTCAGCAATACGTGCCTCCATGGATGGTGACATAGGTGGCTCAAGTCTGACAGTCTTCCGTGCCCTACGGAGACGTGTCTGAGCGAAGGGGACCTTAGTCTGAGGTGATCTGGGTGTAGGTGCAGACTCATCAGTCTCAAATGCCTCTGTATCCCCAGCTGAGGGACAGGTTCTAATAAAACAGGTACAGATGACAAGGATTCGGCCGGTGCTGGGTGCTCCTCCTCCTCCTCCTCTGTCATCATCCTCGTCTCAAAGGGATCCTCATCCTCAGTTCATCAGTAGCTCATTTTTTCATCGTCTTCAGGTGGTTCATCATCATCCCCTCCGTCAGCGGGATAATCAGCATGATCCTCCTCGGGGTCCTCCTCCGGATCCTCATCCGGATCAGAGTCTGCCACATAGCCTGGTGACAAGGCGGTAGGTGAGGCATCAACAGGTAGAGGCTGGTCCTCTAAGGGTGCCTCAGCATCAGATGGCGCAAAGTAGTCGGGAGGGTACTCATGGCTCAGGTATGTATGGTACCTAGACAGGGTAAAGGTGGGTGCTCAGAATCGGGCAGTAATCGGGAGAAGGTGAGTGCTTAGGTCTGGGCACATAGTCTGGGAGATGGCAAGGGGCTACGGTGTTTTCATTGGATTCATTCGTATCCGTATACAATGACTGTTGGAGAAAACCTCCATCAGGACATCTCCTCATCAGAGTCCCCAGAGACTCTCCCTGGCTCAGATTAGGTGTAGACAGAGGTGTAGGTGATCAGTGGATAAAGAAAAGACATGACAGGGATCTGTAACACTCAAAACAGAGTTTACATTAGTAATATATATGACCCATAAATATTATAACTTATATATTATTATAAAACGTATGTGAACCATGCAAAAATTAGTATCTCAACTAATGCAAAACATTGTAATGTATATACGTGAATGTCCATATGAAAATCCCTTTTGTATGATGCAATGTTTAAAAAATGGTTATAGTCCATGTAAATACATTCGACATGGTTCATTTATAACTGGCTCTGGATAATACTCGGTAACCCCCCAAATAGGGTCGAAGCGGAATAATGAGTCCGGGGGCGTGGTTTGGGTGGTTGGTGGTGTTGAGGTGGGGGTAAAAGTTTGTACTGGATAACCGGGTGTAAGGGGTTTGTTTTTGCTGAAATAGTGACATTTGGTGTATTGTGATTGTCATTGAGGTACAGCAATAAAAGAAAAGGCCGTAATATCTAATAACTTATTTATTATAGCAAAGATAGATATCGAGGATCTGCTTGATACAGGTGTTAACTGACTGGGGAGTACGTCGGTCCTGCTTTATAAAGATAATTACCTAATATAAATTAAAATATAAGATAATAATAAATTGAAATAAAATAAAAAGAAGTCATATGTAGTCCAATTCATTTTTTTAAAATGAGGTGGCACTTGTTAGAGGGGGAGGGGGGTTGGTACTTTTGGTGTTTTTTTTTTTTTTATGTTTAGTTTATATTTCTAAAAAATTATTTTTAATTGTTTTGTCCAGTTTTTTATTTAATATGTTGTGAAGGCATGTGGTTGGGGTGGTGGGTGTGGGGTTTAGGGGTGGAGCCCTTCGGTGGTGCCTCCGTCTTGAACGAGAGAGAGACCGAATCTAGCCCGTTGCACGACGTCCCCTCTTAGACTCAGTGGGTTGTAGTGGTGGAGGGGTGGTTGGGTGTGGGAGGGGAGGTCGTACGCACAGTGGGGGTTGGTGGGTGGGGTCCCGACGGCTTGTAGCCCTAGGCCCAGGTAGGGGTGGATGTGGGGGGCCCCTAAGGCTGAGGGGTGTGGCGGATCTTAGGGTGACCCGCTTTTGATTGATGGTTGATCCTGAAGGAGGAGTTGAACGGCACCGCCGATGTGCAAACTCGTGGTCCCTTCAGTTGTCTTGGGGTACGTGCGAGTCAATGCTTATGATCGGTACTAGAGGTCACGCGCGGCGTTAGGGTGTGTTCATTCTAATCCGATATTCACACCGATGAGTTGCGGGGTTTGTGGTATCCGTTTAGATTAACTTATGCCGCCGCGATGGGGTGAGGTGGGTGGTAAGTGGGGGTGGGTGGGGGGGGGCCTTAGTAGTGGGGCGGGATCCGGGTTTATAGTAGAGTGGGGACCTCCCAAGTATTGTGGGATTGACCTCATAAGAAGCTTAGGGTTAAAGTAAGCTACCCTTATTGTAATGGGGTGGTTTTTAATTTTGGGAATGAGAGGAAAGTTGTTTGTAAGGATTAAGGGAGATGTAGAGGATAGAAATATGAGTGATTTATGAATGGTTATGGGACCTAGAATTGTTCAGAGTCTATTAAATTTGAAAATCTTGTTTTTTTAGCTCACTTTCTATCCTTCTCCTTCCGGAATGATTACGTGTCCTACTCTGTTCCGTATATTGTTTTATTTTTTCTAGATTGCTATATGGCTTAGTCAGTAGTCTGACCCAACCACCGTTTCCATAGAAAAATGAAATCAGGTCGCACCCTGATCTCCTCCTTTGCGCTGTCTTGTTCATAAAATAACAAAGCGCGCAAGCACAACCCTCCTTCGCTCACTTTACATAGTCGTTCGGCTTATATGGGTCAACGAATAGGGATATTGATGGAGGTGAGAGTGGGGTTGAAGGAACAAAGATTTTTTTTTGTAGATCCATATTAAAATAAACCCCAAGAGCCAAAGGCCAAGATCTAGTACACCTTAAACATGACCCTTAAGAAGATGTAAAGGAGAGTTTTAAGATTCCAAGGAAGAGTTTTTTTTTTAATAAATGACTGTCAAAATCTTTTTATTATTGCAAGTACGTACTCCAAATAATAGTGTGGGGGTATCCCCAATGTAGTCCTTGTAGCACCTCGTTTTGCTCATTGCCTGAGGAAAACATGTGTTTTAAAACGTGTTCAACATAAAGTTGGGTGTACCTCTCAGAACTATAAAAGTGTTTGATCCGTGTAGGTAAAATATATCTCTATAATGAGTAAGGAGGAACCGAGCTAAAGACTTATTCGCTAAAGTGTTAGCGGTCTCTAGTATGTAGTGATGCGTTGATCAGATGCAAACATCACAAAGTGTAATTACATTTCCTCTGGTATCACCGTCTGGACACTTGAAGGACCACACGCAGCACCATGGTGTATGATGTATCGCGCGCTAGTTAGTATAAGATCTGTGATCACTACCGTCTCGAGTGTCAGCCAAGGTTGAAATGTGTGTATGTTCTAACACGCACATAAGGCTCCGCTGACTTACGATGTATTCCGACATGGATTATTACATCACGGTGAGGTTTCACTCGATCCGCGTGAGGTGAAAGACCAGTGCGGACCGCATGTAGTCTCTCGCGAGGGAGTTAAGGCGGGTGATGTCGTACCATATGCTCCGCGCTAACGGTTGTAGATGTCGTAGTGAGGGAATGTGTGGACGCAGATTTCCTGAGGACCTGCATACATTTTGAAGGACTAGTCTGGGTGCGGGCCTTGATTGATGGGATCGACTGCGCTCGCTATTCCTGTTGTGGAGGACGAGGATGTGACGTATACGCGCTTAGAGGCGAACAGAACCATAGGTGAGAATGTACATCTTGGGCATGCACGCTAGGTTGGTGGTAAAAACAATGCATGTTTCTCCACACCCAAAAGTTGTAATCGATTGGTATACGGAGTCAAGAGAGATAGTGTGTGGGGCTTGTACATGAGACGGTTCTCTAGCTGCGCAGTGTAGTATATAGACTCCTCCCTTCGATGATGTCAGATGAGGATCAGAGTGAAGAGATGCAGAAACGGCATGTTCGCGAGGACTGTAGAAGTATGACGTCACCTCGCCAGCTATATATGACAGAACTCAGATCATACGCAGTATCGCAAAGATAACGTCCCTTCTCTCAGACATATCTCGTAGGGCACTGGAAGATATGTAAGACTTGAGCCACCTATGCACCATCCATGGATGTATAGGTTCATATGAGTACATGAGACTTATAGTTACTACATTCAACAAAGGCATATGTGAATGGCAGGAACAGCTGTCCACCCGGCAAACGCCATCCTGGCGTGTTAGTAGTTTATTAGTAGAGCCGCGGTGCAACAATATCTATCAACGGTGAGTGTGTCATAGTACTGCTATTGTGTAGATTCAGCCGTGAGAACGAGTGTTCTCGCGGATTTGTGCGATCTACGCGTAGTTGTCTATGAGAGTTCTCGCTCTAAAATACATAGTACCACGTAGAGTGACGCGTGCTACGTCTCCAGTCTACATGTACTCTAATATATTGTAGATTGCACGATGTTGTATTGTCACTACTATAACGTGGGTGTTTTAATACATTTTATCGTTATAGTGTCTATTTACAGTATAATAATATTATATAATGGTTTAATTGTTTTTATGACAATAGTGGACGATCAGTGAGGCTCTGTGTAAGAAGCAGATAGTGCTAATTTCCTGTTGGCTATTAAACCTATCACCGTAGTCACTTTCTTAGCTGGTCGTAGATGAGGAACTTTTGTTGTGTGTCTGTTTGATTTCTTCTCTACTGCACTCGCGGCCTCCGTAATTGATCGAATAAATATGTATGCAGATCGGTTTGTTTATGTTTGAGGTAATATGTATTGGGTATGTGCCGAGATGAAACAGTCAGTGTGTCGAAGAAGTTGTATGATGTCCTTGTTGTATTGAGTAGAGGTGTATGAATGATTTCTTGAGACTCCAGAGCTCCCACTCGATGGTATTGCGTTTGGTGTGTGTGTGATAATTGTGTGAACCTTTCGGATGTCATATCGGACACGCGACCTTGCGCATTTGTGCCTTTATAATTAGCCACGTGGCTGTGCGCTGGGGTTGGTGTCTATAAATGTGTGTAGTAGCAGAGGATTAGTGGTGATGTGGAATTCGTGGCTCGTAGAGGTGTGCGCAGAAATTTTGCGGAGAGATTGAATGTTGAGAGAATGGTATAACGGAGTATGTAGTTTCGAGAGGAAGGAATCTGAGGTTAAGAGATGGGGTATAATGAGGAATGTGTGTATAAAGAGAGACGGTGTAGATCTTTCTCTGGTCTCAACTTAGGTAGTGGGGGGAAATCGTGGTGTTTTTAATTGTATCTCGGTCGTTTTAATTCGGTTTTTAGTGATTCCCGCGTAAATGCGGCACGTTAGACGTACTTCGTGTGATGTGAAAGCGTTGTCATAGATGTCATGAATAGTGTGTATCCTTGACGACCAGACTGCACTCGCGGTCTTATGAGGACGCAGGAATGCGTGCAGTCGCAGTATAACTTTAGTGTGTGTGGTTAAATTTAACTTTTTATAGTGGAATGAACGTTGAAGCGGTTCTAGTGAAGACTCACAGTATGTGGATTGTCCGATGTATTGTCTGACAAGTGACGAGTTGTAGAATGAGGACCGTTTTTGGTCGTGCTCGAGAGAGTCTTACATCGTTTGTGGATTTCGTTCATGTAATAGTGGTACGCAGTTTTTTAGTACTGAACGTATGTTGAGATATCCCTATTAGTCATAGAGACACCGAAGGTGGATCGAGGAGTGCATTTTGTAAGAGAGTGTTGATCAGTCGCTGTTGTCTACCTGTGAGACAATGATGTTGGGGACTACGTATAGTTTCGGATGTTGGTGTGAGAGAACTCGGTGTGTCAGAGAACTCGAGTGTTAAATTAGATGGCATCATAGTTGTGCTCGGAGTGAGAGTATGTTAGTGAAGTGAGATTTGCTGTGTGTGAAAGTTATGTGCAGGATGCTGTTATTGTAGTGTGTGACGTTGTGCCTCTCAGTGCGTGTGATATAGTTCTATGTGCTCTCGCAATTAGATGAATGTACTAGTGGAGATGTGAATGAGTGTATGAGAACTCTTGATATTTGTCGTCTTAATCAAGTTAGGTGTAATGGAAGGTGCGCGAAGTTTAGGGTGTGGCGCGCGGGCTGTGTGAGAGGTAGAAGATCGAGATAGTGTGATGGTCAAATCGCTTAGCACATTGTCGCGCGTATGATGTGTCACTACTGTTGCTGTGCACAACGACCGTGATCGTATGCTCACATGTGCGCGGAGGGTTAGTTAGTGAAGTATGTTCGTCGTGTGTTTCAGAGGCTCTCTAGGATGTGGTTTGATGAAATGTGTCGTCCATAGTACCTTATTTGTGCTGGCGTACGATCGAATGGGAGAGATTGTTTGCGTCAGTGTGGTCAACGTGTAACTGTAGTAGGAGTGTTGTTTATGATCTCTACACTCGTTAAGATGCTTGTGTGCTCAATAAGAGGCGATGTGTGTTATCGGAATGTAGAGACGCGCTCTTGAGTGATCTTCTATTGTAGATTGTATGTAATAGTCTAGAGACTCTCGCTTAGGAGTGAAATTTAGTGTGTTTGAGAGAGTATTTGACTGTTGAAGTTGATATTTGTTGGTTAGGTCGGAGTTTTGAGATAGTTAGCGATCGTTTGCACGCCAACAAAGAGTATCGTGGTCAGTAAGTATTTTCTGAGATTATGATCCCAGTATGTTATTATCACGTGTTGATGATTTGATTATTTGTTTTATAACGTAGATGTGGTGTGTGTGTGAGTAGTTGGGGTTCCTGTGTGAGATCGCTGGGATCTCTATCATGTTATGTGTTGTTGTCCTAGTCATGTTATGTCTCACTGTTGTGATGTATATTGTTATATATATGCTTGTAACCATGTTTGTTGTGATATGTAGGATCCCCTTTTAACATATACCTTCTATCATGCTAGGATCTAGATCAAGAAAGAGATAGGAGATCCGATGATTTCTAGAGAGAGAAAACAAGAGAGAGGTTAGAGAGAAATCGAAATGATATATTAGTAAAAGAGAGCGTTAGATATTTTACAAGAGGAAAAGTATATATATCCCCCATCACGTTTAAGTGACGTCCGAGATATTTGACTAGGACCCGGGCTTGGGTTTTGCTTGGGATTAAACCCGAAACATATACAATATTAGATTAACTATCGAGCTCGATTCCTGATACATTTCTATTACAACGTTAACTAATTGATTGTCGCAGGACTTAAATACATAATGAAGACTTAATGTCGACTCCTCTCGCTCGCGCGCGCGCTCGCGCACGCGAACAATCTCCGAAGTGAGTTCATTGTTACACCACCAGTTGAGTCGCAGCGGAAAATAAGGGTGTCCGGCGCGCACGTGTTAACTTCTCAGATCAACACACAGATAATATAAGAAAACAACAAAAAGTCGATTTAAAAACTGATACATTGGATTTATTAAAGTATGTGTTACAAATAAGCCCGAAAGCTTTACTTGTTTACTTGTTATTATTTACAAAGAATTTCCAGCCCTATAACAGCTACACAAGAATTGTAAAATGCGAACCTAAATCTTAATGCATGACGTCATAATATAAGTCACCAATGTATCCTTCGCACCTCTGCTTAATGACCTGAAAAACATTGCATTTAAAAACTTGCAACTTAAGTTGGTGAATTTTCATAGGTTTATGTAAATGTATATGCAGCGAACGCAAGACTTTCCAGTGATAATGCAACAGATGCGACATCACAAAATGCAATTACGTTTACCTAAGCTCATTGACTCCGCAAGCTCGGTCATAATTGGAATACAATATATAGTATTGCCATCGCTATACTCGGCCGTGTGTGTTCAACCGTAAATCCGTATTCCGGACTTGATCTATTGATTTACGTTCGTTTTCAGTGATAGCTAGTGGTATGTGCTTAATTACACATACCTTTTTCTTTAAAAAACAAGCTTAAATAAACCCAAAAACGGACTTTTTAAAATGCCAAAATATACGTTTGGTTTTGCTAATTGTATTGTGCAGGAACGATAACTATTAAGCAAAGGACGAAAAACAAATGCCAAATCGACAAAACCGGACTCGGCTCTCGCGCCGTCCCCCTTCTCGCAACCCCCCCTGGCGGCAAGGATAAAGACAAAGTCAAAGTCCAATAGCCCCAAGCCTGAAAAGGCAACACAATTTCACCCCGAGGCCAAAAGTCCAAAATTATTAGTTTAGGGAAAACTAATAATTGTAAATCCATAAACTTTTATTTATACAAGGAAAGGAGAGATAAGGAAGAGAAGGGACTTTTGTTGCCAATATGGAAAGTTATACTACGAGGGCCAAAGATGCCACGTCTCATAAGTTTTAAACACAAGGCCCACAGCTGCAAAGAGTGATATAACTTTGGGACTTGTTTTGTCTGAAGCTCCAAAGTTCATATAAACACCCAAGGACGGATTGCTGCATTAAGGATAACTACCTTCAAGGACCAAAAAGTGCTAAAATCCCACTTTTCTTTTACCTGTCACAGCTAACGTTACTAAACCTTTTCCCGCCAATTTTGAAACCTAAAAACCCAGGACATAACTCACGGGTTTGTCACCCCCGTTTTTTTACCATGGGAAACCAAACCTCCCCATGGGTAAAAGCTCTCCCCCCTCCTCCACTAATCCCCTAATCCCACTTGGCAATCCCACACTTCCCCATGACAAATCCAACGGCTGTGATGATTAACTTTTTGAAGAAATTGTAAGGCCAAGATTGGTTTTTGTCTTGCTCTCACACAACAAACACAAGGGTTTGAAGACTCAGTTATAAAAGAAGAAGAAAACGGAGTAGTTAGGAGTTTTTTTCAGTTTGTATTTTTTCTTTTTTCAAGCATTTTTTCTTTAGGTTTTTTTTACAAACAGTTTCATTTACTTGTATTTTGTTAATTCAGCTTGGTGTAATCATTTTAATAAGAAAATAACATTCAGATTTTCAAGTTTTTTTGTATATTTGATTTCCACTTTAAGCTGTGTTCGCCTTTAAGGCTCTCAATCAAGCTTTTAGATGCTTACCTCTATATCTTTTTTCAAAAGATCAATTCAGTCAAAGTTGGTGTTTAATCATTATTTACTCATTTGAATCAAGTTACAATAATTTCATGATACTTGAGTGTAATTGAGCTCACTTTGGAAGTTATAGAGAAATAAGCTAATTTCAGCTTATTAAGGTTTAGCGGCTAGGAGCCATTAGGTATGTGCTTTTAAAGCCACTCACTCAGATAGAGTGGCTTAAGTGCTGAGACTCCAAAAATTCTCAGGTTCCATTTCTTAAGTTTCATTTTAGCTTAATTCTAGCTTTTACATTTGCTTAGTTCGCTCGCGACTCTCTCGCGTTTATTTTATTTCTCTTCAATTATATTTGTTTAGGTTTGATATTAAGCTGTTTTAAAGGTTTTCATTAAAGAGAACTTTCGTATGTTGTAGAATCACTGTATCCTTTAAAACTGTCTTGTTAGCTTAATAAGCTAGCTGAAGAAGTAGCTTAATTTCACACATAAGCTTTAGGTTTTATAGCTTAAAAAGCTTAAGTAGGCGAAATTTAGTGTGAGTAGATAAAAGGCTAAAGCTGATTTATCTTTCAAATAGATTTTAAGCTCTCTATAATCTAGACAGCCTTCTTAATGGGAGTTGTTTGGATCGGCTTCGCACGCGCGCGCGCGGCTCACGCCGCGCGCTCTCAGATCAATAAGCCAATCTGGATTACATTCTTAAATAGCTGAGTGTAGTCATATTATTAAGGATTTAAAGGAGGTTTTAGTATGTTAGTTTGTAGAGATTAGAAAGTATTAGAGCTTGATAAGGCTTTGTCAGCACCAGTCAGGCTCGATCGCGCGAGTCTTCAATTGCTTTAGGATTTAGTGTTTTAAGGCATTCTAGAGTTCTAACATAGATAATACAGGTTTAGATATACTTAGTAAGTAGGATTAGAGAGTTTTCATCTCAAGGTTTAGCCTGCATTTGAGTATGATGCCAAATGCATCAGCAACAATAGTTGCATAAGCACAACATAGGCTATATCTTTTTTTAGTTGTTGTTAGTTTTCAAGGTTAGGAGTTAGGATTTAGTTTTTAGTTTCTCCATAGTTTTCCATTAGCTTATTACATTTCATCATTAGGTTTTCATTTACAAGCTTTTAGTATAGCTTATTTTTCTTTATAAAAGTGACATAGCAACTTAATTGGATTTTAGCTTATTTTTCTTAGAATTCTCATTTCTAGTTGTAATTTTGAAAATCTATTATCTAGGCTAGATTTAAAATAATTAGATTAGGTTATATTCTAAAATTTAAGTTTTTATAGGATTAGGAATAAGCTGTTTAGCTTATTAGAAAAGCTCAAAACAGCCTTAAGCCTAAAACTTGCACTTTTCATTAGCAAATCTCCTTATAATCTTGTTTACTCTTAGCTTATTACTTTTTAGAAGTCCCTAGCACACATCTAAGCTTCATAAAGCTTCTTTTGTTTTTCATTTTCATCAAGAAATAAGCTTGCAATAAGCTAAAGTTTGAAAAAGGGTAGAAAAACTTGACTTTCTGTAACAGTTTGAAAAAAGCTTATTTTTTAGCTTATCACTGTTGTTAAAAGTTGAAAGTGCCTTTATTAATGTTGTTTAGGATAAGCCCCTTTATAAGTTTGTAGTTTTGAGTTTTTGCTGAAACTCACTTTTTCAATAAGCCAAAAATAAGCTAGATCGTGGGGTTTAAATGGTATTTTCTCATTAGTTCAGGGGTACCCGTTTTCATTGTAGTATAAATTCATAATAGTTTGCCACCGCGCCCTACCTTTACTTTCCTCTTTACAATTTTCTACCTAGGTTTTCGAAAAAATAAAAAAAAGGGGGAAAGACAGAGGTCCGGGTGAGCAAAGACTCGATACCGTGATCCTTCGATACATTCCCTCCTCTTTGACCAAACACTTATATACCGCTGCGCCCTTGGGTCTTTTTCGTTAAAGACTCAAGGGCTGTGTATTTAAGGGGTGTTATGGCATTTAAGCTTAATAAAGTGTATAAGCATCTTATTTCGACCCTGGGCCTTGAGAGAGATAGTGAGTCAGTTACTTCTTGGGTTGTTTCTTATTGTTCGTTAGGATTCTATAAGGGTTAAAAGTATTTTTAGTAAATTTTTCAGAATCTTTTCGAAATATTTTCAATATTTTTTATAATGTAATTTAGTTTTAAAAGTTTATTTAATTCATAAAAAAATACAAAAATTATCATAAAAAAATCATTTTGCTTTTTTAGAAAATTATCTTTTGTCATAAAGTTTGTAGGAAAAATTTGGAAAAATTTTCGTACGGGTCGGTCATTTTTACCTAACTTTTTACTTTTCAAAGGTACGGTCGGGTACGGGATTTTTGTTTTGACTCGTTTTTGGTCAAACGAACTCCGTTTTCTGTCTAGTCTTTTTTCATTCTTCGTTATTTGTCACATAGAGTAGTTTAGAAAAGTGAAAAATTATGAGATAGATAGGGTTGTTTTTATAAGATTTTAGGTTTTTCCCCCTTTTTTTAGGGATTCGGTTCTCGTTTTTTAGTTTTAATTTGTAATTTCTAGATTTTCTTACTCGTTTTTGTTTGTTTTGTTTAATTTGGACTTTTTCACACTTCCATTCTAATTCCTTCCTTCAAACTCAAATCTTCGACTGTATCGATTTTCCAGTCCAGCCTCGTTGGGGATAAACGACCCGGGAACACTCTATACTACTTCTCGGTATCATTGATCTTGTTGATTTTTAGACTAATATATATTTTATATTTTATTATATATTATATATAGTGTGAAAACCCGCAATCAATTTTTGGCGCCGTTGCCGGGGAGGCTGTGTGTGAAATACGTTTATCGTTACGTTTGTCAGTTTGTGTTTGAAATCTGTGAAATCTTTTCTTTTATGAAAAGCTAGACATATAAAAATCAATAAATATTTTTCTCATTTTCTTTTATTAGTATAATTATCAGATAAAAACCAAAGAAAAACCAAAAATAAAAAATAAATAATATATATTAAACAATATAAAAACAGTTGTCCATAAAAAGGAAAATAAAATTCTCACATAAATTGGTAAAAATACCAAAATATAATATTCTCAACTGAGGTATTATCATAATAACTTCCGGTGAACTTGTTGGTTCCCAACTCGAACAAAAGATTTAAAAACTTGCCTTTTGTGTCTCTTACGACGAACGGCTCACCTTGAAAAGTTAAACAAACTATAAAGTGGTATAGGAGGGAGGGTTGTTCCGAGGAACTACGACCCGAAAGGAGAAATAAGCTTCGCGCTATTCCTACTCCTCCGCTCACCTGTGAGTTTATCTTTTTGAGAGTTACCGTGAAGTAAGTAGATTATTTGGTTTAAGTTGTCTTATCATTTTGTCCGTTAAAATAAATTGTGAATATATGGAAAAACCAAAAATAATCTTCTTTTTCTTCATATTGTTTAATTCTTTTCTTATCCATCTTAATGTTTAATTCTTATGACGTCATTCGATTATCGTTTGAATCTAATTTACGCGATTTAACGTATGCTCGTCTTGTGGAAGTTTGTACACCTCAAACTGTGGTTTGTGTCGAAAGGGAGTCTTGAAGACAAGATATCTTGTTCCTAAAACCCCCTCGGAATTGTGTAAGGTAGTTGCAAGGTTGTGGAACCCCGGTTGATGGTCCGTATGTCAAGGATGTTGGTCTTTTACGAAAGGAATTATTTTAATTGGGGGAAGGTTTTGTTACTCAAACTGTGTGATGGAAAATGAATTTTTTTCAAAGCCCCCTATATAGGGTGAGTCTCACATCTCAGCCCGTTACATAGGCAAATAGCAAACATAACAAGCACAACTACTCCATAGGAGGATACTACTATGACTAGATTACAATTGACTCAACAAACATCAAAAAATCTATTTCTTCTTCCTGCCACAGACAGTGATATCAAGGTCATCACAAATAGACTGAAGGTGCTCGGACATATCATGATTCTCATACATATCGTCATCATACGGGTCATAATCATCATTATCCAGATAAGAATCACTCCATTGTTCCAACAAGCTATTAGTACCATAACCTTCACACTTCCATCTTTACCACTCGTTGAAATCTGTAGGAAACTAGAAAAGGGGTTGAATAGTTTACTGGTTAATTTGACCGTTTTAAAACTTTGTTTGTAAAATGCTTTGATTCGAGTTGTATGTCAATCAATCAACAATATGAATCACAACTAAACTATCTAATGTAATGAGCTAAGTAAACAATAACAATATAGAGATAGAGAAAGAAACGATCAAACCAAGACACTAAGATTTATAGTGGTTCGGCTACGAAGCACCTCTTCGTTCCTACTCCACTCCTCATGTACTCCCCTCGAGATTTCACTATGTCAACAAGCTCCCTTTAGGCGGAGAAAACCGTTTACACGTCGCTTACTTTCTTTTCCGACACTAAGCTAGATGTCGAGTCCTAATCTTAGCTAGAACCAATCTAAGACTTCACTAAGTCTTTACACACTCACAAGATATATACTCTTGGATTGACACACAATCCAAATCACAAATACACAATATACACAATTGGATCTACACACAATCCAATTTACACAGCAACACAAAGTTAATATAATAAAGACTTGTGATCTTGAGGAGGATGAAGGAGATCACTTAATAACAATTCGTATGTAGAAGAATACAATTGTTCTTCTCTTGCACTTGATTAGAAGAAGAAGGGAGGAAGAAAGAATTAATCACTTGAAACAAGATCAAAGTATGTTAGTGATTAAGATATGTGTTTTAGAAAGAAAGAAAAAAGAGAGAAAAGCAGATCTGAGAAAATTCGTGGCAAGAAGTTTTTTTTCCAGATGGGGTGACCCAGTATTTATAGGAGACAAAAAGAGCCGTTGTGCTGGCGGCGGTCCCGGCGGTCCCAAATATATTAGGGGGCCGTCAGGCCTATAAGGGGGCCGCCGTAGACTACGCTCCTCTTTTTGTCTTTTTGTGGGGAATGTGTTATCTGTTTTAGAACCTTTCATTTTGGGGGGAAAAATCTGATTTCAAATTTATTATTTTAATAATACATTTCTTTTATAAAAAAATATTTTGTTTTTATATTTTTATAAAAACACTTTTGTAGAAATGTAAGGTTTAAGAAAAATATTTTCTTAATCACTAATCATGTTTAATGATTTGTTTATCAATACCTTAAGTGATTAATCTTAGAAATAGAATTTTACTGTTAGTAATTTATAAACGTTTATTTTTATCGTAAACCTTTTTACATTTTGTTATTATCATCGAGAGGTCGAAAAATATAAATAACGTTTTTAGATATTATTTATATTAACAATCTCCCTCCTTTTGATGATGACAAAATATAAACTCATTTAGTATAAAATTAAAGGTTTATAAATTACTAATGAGTTTAATTCCATTTCTCCCCCTTTTTGTCGAATCCATAAAGGTTGATCGTCGAATTGTAGTAGAGAGAAAGAAATCGACGATTAAAGACTCCTCCTTGATGTATGCTCCCCCTCGTTCGGGGCACCAAGGGATCGATCTTACGATAATTAGTTTGCTACAAAACAAGGTTCGAAGTATAAGTGCAAGCCAACATAGCATGACAAATATCTCAATATTATAATCCATACTTTTGGAAACTCATAAATAAAGTTCATTCAAATTCTAAGAAGAGCATATATAGCCATATAGGACAATATTTAAAGATACAACATATTAAAGCATCTAATAGAAGGAAACTAGTAGATTATTCTTGAAGTTTAGGAGAGATTTTAAGGAGAGTTGATAGTGATGGATAATGGGAAAAGGGTTGAGGGCCCAATGATGTACAATTATGTGTTTTGGTCTAGGACTCAAAATGAATTTTTGAAAAGACACACTTTTCTCAGAACCAGACGTTGTTAGGTGGCGGTCTCATATCTATTTTGGGGGTTGCCTGTACATTAAGAGGGCCGCCTATTATTTATGGGACCTCCATCAGAAGACGTTTTTTTCTGAGCTTTTACAAATTTTATTTCCTTAAGTTCCAATAAGATGATGCTTCAAAATGAATTAAACCCTAAAACTATTTATCAACCGGAGGGTTTTTGATTATTTAAACATTTCATTAAGCAATGTGTATCTTTTCTAAATTGGTTTAATCTAGTAGATTCTTCTTTGAAGCTTTTCATTTTGAATTTTAAGTGTTGTGACACTTTGCACAATCTAATATCAACTCCACTTGTTTTTCTCGAGTTTAATGTACAATTTAATCTTTAATTCTATAAGCCTCATTTTCTAGACTATTTCTTATAGCTTTTCCCTTTTGTTCTAGTGTTATCTTTAAACTCATTTGCACAATTTTATTCATTTCATTGTTAAGGCTATCATCAATTGATGAGTTTTCATCATAACGTAAGATGATTCGGAACATACCTCACTTGATAGCTTGAGCTACATGACCATGTCTGTCATGGATCGTTTCAACATAAAGAATTCAACAAAATGCTCTTTGGTTCTTGTCTCTTCGGTGGCTTTAGACATTCTCAATAAAAATGATTTGAATCTACGATCTAAAACATTCCTTTCATTTTGCCGTTTTTGTCGTCTCGGCTGATTTGACAAGGTTCATTTTGTCGTTCTGAGGGTGTCTCACGAATCCTACTCTTCTCTTAAAGAACCTTCCTTGAAGTTCTCTTACCGCCATGACATACTCTTGTCTTTCACTACCGGGGGAAGTTGAGCATCTTCATCACTAGATTCTTTCCTTGCCTTTTAAAGCAATGAGATTTATTTTCAAAACTTTTGCTTTGACTAATTTAAAAATCTTTCTTGATTGATTATCTCATGGATCTTTGAGGTTTCCACTGAGCTCATCAAGAGATGTGTTTGATGTTAAGTCTTTCTGACTCTTCAATCGCGTGACATTTGCTCTCCATTTTAGGATGTAGAGAGAGCCCTAAGTAACTTTCTTATATAGTTCTTACTCGAATAACCTTCTCAAGAGCTTTAAAACAAAAAAAAAAGAATAAGTAATAATAGTATTAAATCTAGCAAAAACACTATCTATAGATTCGGTCTTCGGAAATGACGAATTATTCATATTGTTGAACTAAAAGGTCGATCTTATTATCTTTGACTTGAATTTACATTGATTGGATAATTAAAAAAAGTTTTCCAATTTTCTTTTGCGTTATTACACATGACAACTTCGTTTCATATTTTTTTAGGGCAAACATTGTAAATACATTTTGGGATTCATTATTTTTCGCAAGCCTTCTTTTAAGATCATTAGTTTGTTTTTCAAAGGACCAACCTCATCGAGTTTGGTTTCTGAATTTTGAATAATGAGTTGAAAATCACCATTGGTAATAACATGTCAAAGATCTAGATCTTTTGATTTAACATATGTCTCAAACCTATTTTTTCAATAAATAAAGCTATCACTTTCAAAAAGTGATGGTCTTTGCATAGATTGCCCTTCTAGATATTTGTCGGAATCCATAGATCGATCAAAGCTTTAAAATACAATATATTTTAAAAATCTTAAGTGACCTTGACTCCTGATACCGATTGTAGCAAATAGAAGGGGGGGGGGGGGGTTGAATAGTTTACTGGTTAATTTGACCGTTTTAAAACTTTGCTTATAAAATGCTTTGATTCGAGTTGTATGTCAATCAATCAACAATATGAATCACAACTAAACTATCTAATGTAATGAACTAAGTAAACAATAACAATATAGAGAGATAGAGAAAGAAATGATCAAACCAAGACACCAATATTTATAGTGGTTCGGCTACGAAGCACCTCTTTGCTCCTACTCTACTCCCTAAGTACTCAACTCGAGATTTCACTATGTCAACAAGATCCCTTTAGGCGAAGAAAACCATTTACACGTCGCTTACTTTCTTTTCCGACACTAAGCTAGATGTCGAGTCCTAATCTTAGCTAGAACCAATCTAAGACTTCACTAAGTCTTTACACACCCACAAGATATATTCTCTGGATTTACACACAATCCGAACACAAAATACAAATTTAAACTAATTGGATCTACATACAATCCAATTTACACAACAATACAAAGTTAATATAATAAAGACTTGTGATCTTAAGGAGGAAGAAGAAGGTCACTTAATAACAATTCGTATGTACAAGAATACGATTGTTCTTCTCTTGCACTTGATTAGAAGAAAAAGGGAGGAAGAAATAATTAATCACTTGAAACAAGATCAAGGTATGTTAGTGATTAAGATATGTGTTTTAGAAGGAAAAAAATAAAGAGAGAAAGGGAAAAGTAGATCTGAGAACATTCGTGGAAAGAGGTGCTGGCTTCAAATTCATGGCAAGAGATTCTGTTTTTCAGATGGGATGGCCCAGTATTTATAGGAGACAAAAAGAGCCGTTGTGCTGGCGACGGTCCCGGCGGTCTCAAATATATTAGGGGGCCGCCATGCCTATAAGGGGGCCGCCGTAGACTACGCTCCTCTTTTTGTCTTTTTGTGGGGAAGGTGTTATTTTGTTTTAGAACCTTCCATTTTGGGGGGAAAAATTTGAATTCAAATTTATTATTTTAATAATACATTTCTTTTATAAATAATTATTTTGTTTTTATATTTTTATAAAAAACACTTTTGTAGAAATGTAAGGTTTAAGAAAAATATTTTCTTAATTACTAATCATGTTTAATGATTTGTTTATCCATACCTTAAGTGATTAATCTTAGAAATAGAATTTTACGGTTAGTAGTTTATAAACGTTTATTTTTATCGTAAACATTTTTACATTTTGTTATTATCAAAACATCGAGAGGTCGAAAAATATAAATAACGTTTTTGACATTATTTGTATTAACAGGATCTATGTGTACGGTGTTTCGCTTTTGTGTGCCTTTGTGTGTTCATGGTTTGTTGCCTTAGTTATGTCAGTCATTGAAATGGGTGGGCTCAATATTGAATTTGAATGGGAAAGGATGCGAATATAAGTACGATGGCCAACGTAGTTATAAGCGTTTCACAACACACTCATACTTGATAATGTTGTTCACACAAATCAATGTTGACACCGTAGGGTGGTGTTATGTGTATATCTGTATATATATAGTAAGATATTCTATATATATGTGTGAGTCTTCCCACTTACCTAACGTTGCCTATGTTCTCCCTCGTATAGATAATGCCGCCAAGGATGAGGACCCGAAGTGCTGGTCGGTATGCTGCTGAATCATTAGGAGGGGGAACGGGTGAACGGGTTGGTAGAGATGAAAGGGGTAGAAGATCTAGGGAAGGTAATGATGAGCGTGTTGAGGATTTCAATGGTCAAGGAAATGACTAAGGTATGGGAGCTAATAGGGGTGTAGAGGGAGTCAATAGGAATATAGAGGAAGCCAATAGGGGTGCACCCAACTTCTCGACGATCATTGCCCAGCAATTGCAGAACCTCTTACCCGCCATGTTAGCTCAGGTTAGTAACCAAAGAAATGTTGGAAATCAGAATGGTAATGTGGTTAATGAGAACGTTCAGGAGAACATTGGAATGTGATAGTGAATGGCAACCGGGTAGGTTGTTCATATAAGGAGTTCTTAGCTTGTAACCCTAAGGAATATGATGGTAAGGGAGGTGCTGTAGTTCTTACTCGTTGGATTAAGAAAATGGAGTATGTGCATAATATGAGTGGTTGTAGTATTGACCAAAAAGTGAAACACGCTGTTGTTTCATTTGTGGGTAAGGCTTTAATGTGGTGGAACTCTCAGATCCGCACGCTAAGCCGAGAAGTTGCTGTTAGTATGTCATGGAATGACTTTAAGTTTATGATGATACAAGAGTTTTGTCCGAGTCATGAGATGCAAAAGTTGGAATCTGAGTTTTGGAATCACACCATGGTCGGGGCTGGCCATGCTGCGTATACTGATAGGTTTTATGAGTTGGCTAGGTTAGTTCCACATTTAGTAACTCTTGAGAGTAGGATGATTCAAAGGTATGTGTATGGCCATGCTTCACAAATTCGTAGGATGGTGGCAGCAACAGAGCCAAAGACTATGCAGATTTCTGGTGCACTGACCGACGAGGTTGTGAAAAATGGATCAATTAAGAAAGTTGAGAAAAGAGGAAACATGGGGGAACCTAGCAAGGATAGGGGTGGAAGGGATGATAATAAGAGGACTAGGACTGGGAATGTTTTTGCTACCACAGTAAACCCTGTAGAAAGAGAGAATACGGGTACTTGGCCCAAGTGTAACACTTGCAACTCCTACCATGCACCCGGTGGACCTTGTCGCACATGCTTCAACTGTAACCGCCTGAGTTATTTGGCAAGGGATTGTAGAGGTGTGCCGAGGAATGTGAATCATGTCAATGCTAGAAACCCAACTGTTAGGGCATGTTATGAGTGTGGTAGTACCGACCATGTCAGGTCAGCTTGCCCTAGATTGAATAGAGCTCAAGGACCGGAAGAAAATCGTCCAAATCAAGTTGCTGCTAATAACGGGGGTCAGGGTCGTGGAAACCAAGGGAACCAGGCTAGGGGTAGGGCATTCATGTTGGGAGCAGAGGAAGCTCGCCAGGATCCGAACATTGTGACGGGTACGTTTACTTTGAACAATCACTTTGCCACTACCTTATTTGACTCTGGTGCCGATTATAGTTTTGTTTCCACTACTTTCATACCTCTGTTAGGCTTAGAGCCCAGCGACTTAGGTTTCAAATATGAGATTAAGATAGCTAGCGGGCAGCTAGTAGAGATTGATAAGGTTATTAAGGGTTGCAAACTAGAAATCGAGGGTCATGTCTTTGACATCGACTTGATACCTTTTGGACATGGGAGTTTTGATGTGATTATAGGTATGGACTGGTTGTCTAATTATAAGGCTGAGATAATTTGCCATGAGAAGGTAGTGAGGATACCACTACCAGATGGCCAGGTGCTTAGAGTAGTAGGAGAGAGACCGGATGAGAAGGCGAGATTGTTGATGAGTGCTAAGGCTAGTGATAAAAAACAAGAAGAGACTGTTGTGGTTAGAGATTTTCCTGAGGTATTCCTGGATGATCTATCTAGATTACCGCCTATTCGGGAAATTGAGTTTCTGATTGAGTTAACCCCTGGAGTAACATCGGTAGCAAAGTCTCCTTATCGTTTAGCACCTTCTGAATTGGAGGAGTTGTCGGGACAACTCAAGGAACTCCAAGACAAAGGTTTTATTCGACCAAGTTCGTCGCCTTGGGGAGTGATAATTGCCTTTTTAGGGGTAATTATAATCTATATATAGTATACGTATTCCAAAATATTCAAAGAAATTACTTTTGACCAAAGTAAAATAAAAAATCTCCTGGGTCGTTTCCCGACGAGGCGTGAATTTGAAAATCGAGAATCGGTTTGGAATTTATGCTTGAATAATCAAAGATTTGATTAGATTCTATTTCTACAATTAAAATGCAAAAACGAATAAGGAAAACCTAAAAACGAAAGCAAATAAGTGATTAAACCCTAAAAACGAGAACGGGAATCGTAACCCGTTCTTTAAAAAACAAAATTCTACGAATTTAACCCTACGAAAGTAAATTTAATTTTCCTAAGTCCTATTTGATAAAAGAAAATTTTGAAAAAAAGAATTATATTTTTTTTGACGTTTATTATATTTATTATGATTTAAAAACAGTTTTAATGAAATTAAATGATTAAAAATAGTAAACTAATTATAAAAATTATAATTAAATACAGAAAAATACTTTAACTTATAAGGAATACAGGGAAAATATAAAACTGGAAGAATGCTGAAGCAATAAGCAGTAAAATAAGCAAATAAGCATATAAGCTAAAACTGGCAAAATGACTATAAAACTAAAGTAATGCAAACTAGTAACTGAAAAAGACCCAAGGGCAGTTGGTTAGTGTGTGTTTGTGTGGGACGTGTGTGTGCAAAGGGGGAGGTTATGGGTTCGACCCTCATGCCTTCCCTTTTTGTAAAACATTTAAAAAAAACTTTTTACACAATCTTAAAGAACACATTAAAACAAGCATTTTTGAAAACTATAACTTTTTATGAAGACTTATAAATAAGCCAGAAAAAGCATAAATAAAACAGACAGTGAACTTATTTTACACTTAAACTTTAATGGCAAAACAGTTTGGCTTTTAAAGAGCAAATAAGCAAATGAAAAAGTAAAATAAGCAAACACAGATCACTAGACAAACCTAATAAGCATCTAAGAACAAAATTCAACAAGAAAATTAAGCAAAAAAGCTCAAATGCGCTGATAAGAAAAATAGGCCAAACTGCTTAGCCAAACAGCCTAAGGACACTTTTCTAAATAGAAATTAAAAATGGGTTTGAAATTCAAATAAGTATGGAAAAGGACTTAGGAAAAAGCCTGTTCACACAGAATGCACAATTTTTGGTTTTCTTTGTTAGCCTCAAAATATTGAGCCGAACTGGAAGTTCGTTCATTATATATTTAAGTCTCGGTCAATCAATTAGTTAATGTTGTAATAGGAAAACATCGAGAATCAGGCTCGACAGTTAATCTAGTATGTATATGTTTCGGGTTTAATCCCAAGCAAAACCCGAGCCTGGGTCCTAGTTAAATATCCCGCGCGTCATTTAACGCGACGGGGTATATAAACTCTTTTCTATTTAGAAAAGAGTAAGTTGTTCATTCTAATTTAATTTTCCTTTTCCTATTTTCTCTCATCTCTCTCTCTGACAAAATGACTATAAAACTAAAGTAATGCAAACTAGTAACTGAAAAAGACCCAAGGGCAGTTGGTTAGTGTGTGTTTGTGTGGGACGTGTGTGTGCAAAGGGGGAGGTCATGGGTTCGACCCCCATGCCTTCCCTTTTTGTAAAACATTTTTTTAAAACTTTTTACACAATCTTAAAGAACACATTAAAACAAGCATTTTTGAAAACTACAACTTTTTATGAAGACTTATAAATAAGCCAGAAAAAGCACAAATAAAACAGACAGTGAACTTATTTTACACTTAAACTTAAATGGCAAAACAGTTTGGCTTTTAAAGAGCAAATAAGCAAATGAAAAAGTAAAATAAGCAAACACAGATCACTAGACAAACCTAATAAGCATCTAAGAACAAAATTCAGCAAGAAAATTAAGCAGAAAAGCTCAAATGAGCTAATAAGCAAAATAGGCCAAACTGCTTAGCCAAACAGCCTAAGGACACTTTTCTAGCTTATTTTTAAGCTAGTTAAAGGATCCTTATGGCTTAAAGGCTTAAATGCCTTTAAAGCTTATCCAATGAACTTTTAAAATCAGCAATTAAAAATGGGTTTGAAATTCAAATAAGTATGGAAAAGGACTTATGAAAAAGCCTGTTCACACAGAATGCACAATTTTTCATTTTCTTTTTAAGACAAATAGCTAAATGCAGGCTTACTTTATAAGATAGCAAAATAAGTTCAAAGCAAGAAATAAGCTGACACAGATAATACCTACACCTAATAGGCAAGAGTAATCCTAAATAAGCAATTACAATAAGCTGTAAGTAAAAAAAAACTAAGACAGATTTCAAGTTTTGGGGATTGGCAGTCCTAAACCATAACTTGAAAGCCAATAATTAAGCACATGAATAAGCTCAAAACTGAAAAATAAGCTAAAAATGATAAACTTAATACTACTAACTATCTATGCATGCATAAATCAGAACCTATAACAAACATTTAATCACTTAAATCTAAGATCAAAAAGGGTATTTGACCTTTAAAAACTGCCATAACAAATTTTAACTTGGAATTACAATGGACAATTGAAAACTTATACTTCCTTTTCCTACTGCATTCATGACCAAAACAAGACACAAACAAGGCTTCAAAACCTTTTTTAAATCAAAGCTTGCATATAAGCAATTTGCAAGAAATTGAAAACACAGTTTTTGGAGATTATTTAGAAAACATCTTAAAACTGAGATTTAACACTAAAAGCTTTTTAAAACAGGTTAAAACAGCTAAAAGAAAACTTGTAAAAAGTGACTAGGTGACCCAAAACAATTTGCACTTAGTTTGACCCGTTTTGGACCCTTGTCCCAAACACCCCTTTAAGACTTTGAATACATGAACATAAACTTAAACAGATTAAAAGAAGCATCATTCAATATCAAATAAGCAACAATAAGAATAAATAAGCATAAATAAAATAGAAATAAGCACATATAAGCATAATTTAAGCAATGAATAGTAAATGCATAAAAATAAGCTAAAATAGAAAATGGAAGTGTACCTTGCCCTTTTGCTTAAACAAGTGCTTAAAATTAAATTCCTAAAAGCTCTAAAGACCTACCCAGCTTATGAATAATCAAATCTAAGCACCCATAAACTCATACTTGGCTAGCTTATCATCTAAAAGCTTGAAAATCCAAATTATAAGAAATGAAACAGTAACTTTCATTAAACTTTTGAAAAACCTTTGAATGAGTTAAAAAATAGTTTCTATTAGCTTAAAAGAGCTTATCAAAGTCACTTGTGAATACAAATAAGCTTGAATGACATAAAACTCAAAATTACTCAAAACATGAAAACTTGAACTTTCATTAACTTAAAACGATTACATGACTTTTTAAAATAATATTACAGAAATTAAATGACATAAAAACATTAAAAATAAAATTTAAAAACTAAAACTACTCTCCTCCTCCCTTGGTCTTCAATCCTTCTTCCTTTTATAGACCTTCAAAATCCTAGTTGCCTTCATCTTGTCTCTTAGCTGAGAATCTTCTAGCCTCTCCAATTTGGACCCTTGGATTGGAGTAGTCACCAAGGGTTTTAACCATATACGTTGGATCATGATTGACGAATAAGAGAAGAGAGAGGTTGCCAGCTGTATGGGGTGGTCCTTGTTTAACAGAAAAGGGTGAGAAGAAAGGGGAATAGTACCCCTTTCAAATCTTGGCGGGTAGTGAGCAGGGTAAAATGTTTTTGGACTTGGCAGTTTGAGTCCCTCAATGTGTTATCTTTCTTTGCATCTTCAGTCCTTGTGGTGTAGAAGTGTTATGGGAGTTGGTAGGAACAGCCCTTCAATGTGTATGATGCTATTGCATGGAAGGTCCTTGTGACTAGATAACAGACTTAACAGCCATATGATTGGGCTGTTAAGTCTTAAAGGGTTTTGGGCTTGTTGTTTGTATTTGGGTCGAGTGTTATAAAAGGGAACTTGGGCTTTTTATAAGTCTTTAAGGCTTATTAAGTCTTCATAATGTTTAAATGGGCTGACCCGGCCCATTAGATGGGTACGGGTTGGCCCATTTAACATTTCTTCGATATCGGCTCCGCCTTTGACTTTGACTTTAACTTTTTCGGGGTTGACTTTTGACTTTGGCTCATCACGCTCTTTTCTATTCCGTGCTCGGTTTTGTCTGTTTTGGCTTTGTTTTTGTCCTTTTCTTAGATATCCGTTACCTGCACAATATAAATGCAAAACCTACAAATATGATGTATTTTTGGTACGTTTTTGGTCAATCAAGTCCGGTTTTAATGGAAAATGGTATGTGTAATTAAGCACATACCAGGGAGCGCCGGTGTTGTTCGTTAAGAAAAAGGATAGTTCTTTTAGGATGTGCATTGATTATAGAGATTTGAACAAGTTGACCATAAAGAATCGTTATCCGCTTCCTAGAATTGATGATCTATTTGATCAACTGCAAGGGTCGCAGTTTTTCTTGAAGATAGATCTTAGGTCTGGATACCATCAGCTAAGAGTGCATGAGGATGACATTCCAAAGACTGCGTTTAGAACTCGTTATGGACATCTCGAGTTCACTGTAATGCCCTTTGGTCTGACTAATGCACCAGCAATATTTATGGATTTGATGAATAGAGTTTGTAGGCCGTATCTTGATAAGTTTGTGATAGTGTTTATAGACGATATCTTAATCTACTCTAAGACTCAAGAGGAGCATGTAGAACACTTAAGGTTAGTCATGAGACTGCTCAAAAAGAAGAAACTGTATGCTAAGTTTTCTAAGTGTGAATTCTGGCTAAGAGAAGTGCAATTTCTTGGATACGTGATAAATGGTAATGGGATTCATGTAGACCCTAGTAAGATTGAAGCTGTTAAGAATTGGAAAGCCCCTAGAACTCCGATTGAGGTTCGTTCGTTCTTAGGATTGGCTGGGTATTACCGTAGGTTCATTGAGAACTTTTCTAAGATAGCTAAGTCTCTTACTATCTTGACTCAGAATCAGAAGAGAAAGAACTTTTGAATGGGGTGAGAACAGAATTGGCATTTTTCAAACCTTAAAAAAAAAAGGGAAAAAATAAGTTGTGTAATGCGCCTGTTCTAGCTCTCCTTGATGGACCGAAAGACAATATGGATATTAAGATGATTCGTGTCCCTCGGGATAGTACTATGCTTGTGTTAATGCAAAGATGTAAATGAAAGCCTATGCGTCTAGGCCATTAAAAAAGTCATGAGAGAATTATAACTACCCATGAATTTAGAGTTAGGTACGGTTGTGTTTGGCACCCTTAAGATCTTGAGACATTATCTGTAATGGTCTAATAGTGTCATCTATTACGCATCATAAAAAGAGTCCATTTCAGCATATCTTTTGTCAAAAATGAGTTGAATGATTGTGCGTACAAAGGGCGTCGTGTGGATATAGTTTTTTATAGATTATGACAACCTGTGAAATTCGGCTAACCAATCCCGTAAAGAGCAGAATGTGGTGGCTGCATGCTGCCCTAGAGTAGAAAGGTAAAGGAGAAAAAGCCTCAGAGAGTTAGAGCTACAAAATGATGGCCTCATTTGAGTATTCAAAGAGATAAAGGAATGACTGGCGTCTCAGAAGGAGGCTGTGGATGAGGTTGCATTATTCAATGAAAGGTTTGATGAGATAGATAGCTAAGCAACAAGTAGAAGTGATGAAACTTTTATTACCATTACCTGTATTGAATAAGGGTAAATACCTTTGGATGAGGTGAGGTTGAACCCCTAGATAATGGATGAAGGCCCATAAGTTGAAGTACTAACTATTCTCTTTAAAACGCCAGGAGCTGATATGAATGTATTAATTATTTGAGAGATAGGTATTATGATTAGGTGGTTTTGTGGGTGCACATTGGTTTTGGTAAGGCCACTTTGGGTGGTGGTGGCCGGGAATTGAAAATGGAAATAGGCCTGAGTATGGTTTAGTAAGTGTTTGACCTTGTTTTAAGGTTAGAGGATAAGCAATCAAAGAGGCCAAACATCCTGCTTGCCTCCAGTCAAAAAAACTCCAAGATATCCCGTATGGAAAAAAAAGACTGGGAATGAATAGCTAAATAGGGGATATTTTTGTGAGACTAAGTTGCATAGGCTAAGGTAAGTGGGGCATGTAAATCAACAAAAGAAAGATCAGGTCCTCTCTAAGTGTGGACTACGAATTTGGACTAAGATCTTGCACATTCATTCTTTTCCTACCTAGCGGTGAGGGATTTAAAAGATGGAAAAGGTTGGTTGGCTAAGAAGATTAGTATTTAAATAAGAGAAACATTTAACAATAAATATAAGATTGTCAGTATTTTAGCTAGATGACAAAAAGGTGTCCAAATTTTCAGGATTAAAAATCCGCGAAAACCGTCCAAGCTTCCTGCCCAGGAAATAGTCGTAGTTTTCCAATCAAACGTTTCAATCCACCAACATCAACACATATCAAAAACCAATTTCACATTGCAAATCAAAATTGTGTTTTCCAAAATCACAAAAAAACAGTCACAGTTTCATCAACAACTTTTATTTCACAACCACAAACCAAACCAAACAAAAATTCCCCACAAACAAATGTTCACAGCACCAGTTCAAAATCAAATCAAAAAAATCAAAACAATTCCACAACAAATCAGGAAGGGTTTTTAGGCCCAAATACATGCTTGCAAGAGGCATATATGTTAAAGGTAAACACACAATTATATTTGTTTTGGAATTCCATTTTTAAAAGAGAGGGAGGTGGTTAGGGGAGGTGGCCTGTGCCCTGCTACACCCCCGGCCATAAACTACACCCCCCCTCCCGACAAGTTCCTCACCCCAAAAGCAGTGACAGAGGATTAAGCGATGAGCGTACCAAACTGAATTTCCCATGATTACTTGTACAACTATGGACGCTACCAACACATAAATACCGCGTCTATGGCCATACCTCACGCCCGTCACGAGCCAACAGAGATCCGGCAGCGAAAGGGGGTCGATAGTTCATCCTTCCCTTCATGCCGCATATAATTTCGCCATCAATCTCTTTTCACATCTAACAACTATAGAACTCAATCACACAAAAACATTCTACATAGGTCCAAACCTGCACTCTAAATTCCAGGCCTTCCGCTGAGTTTGAGCGATTTTCCGTTAATAAACAAAAAAACAATCGAATTTCTAACGCACAAATTCCAAGGTTGTGTGAGAGATGGAATATATGTCTTTGCACATTTGATTAAGGCATTTACACATCTGGTAAAGAATGAGTCGAAACAGAGGGTTAGAACGCCACCAATTCAATGCACTACCCCATGGTGTTCCTATCAGCGCAAATAATGTGCCGTACCCCATTCCAGTTAATAGACCAAGTTAGTGCAAGAGGCCTACTAGAATTCTCGCATATTAAGGATAGACTTAAGGCTGCGCAAGATCGTCAGAAAAGTTAGCTGATACGAGGAGAAGCCTCTAAGTTTAGTGAGGTGACCTATTCTTGCGCAAGTGTCGCCTGAAAGGTGTTACGCTTTGGGAAGACAGGGAAGTTTAGCACCAGGTTTGTTGGAACCATTTGGATTATTAAGAAAATAGCCATCGTGCCTATCGATTAACTTTGCTTGAGAGGAATTGAATGGTGTTCATGACACGTTCCACGTGTCGAACCTTAAGAATGTTTTGGCTGATCCAACACTGCATTGACTTGGATGAATTCCGTTTGATGCGAAAGTTACATTTTATGGAAGAGCTGGGGAATTTTGAAGAAGTTTAAGAAGTTGAAGCGTAGTAGGATTGCCATCGTCAAGGTTCGATGGAATTTAAAACGAGGCCCTGAATTCACGTGGGAACGTGAAGATCAGATGAAATTGAAGTACCCGCATTTGTTTAGTGATGTTAGTAGTTGAATTCGAGGACAAAATTCTTTTACGGGGGTAGAATGTAACCTTTTCCCTGTTTGGTTCGAATATTCATTAATAGTCCTTTGACCTATTTGATTGTTGTCAAATTATTCAAATTCCTGTATCGTGGTGACGGTGGTGATTTTAAGATATATGGATGAATGGTGGTTTATTGCGGTAAAATCCTTTTGAGGTATCTATTTGTTATTGTGTATTCGGTGTTTGACCCGTGATGTTGAAAATGCTAGAAAAACAGTCGACACGTCTGTAATGTCCAAATGAGTTTTAAAGGGTGTAAAGTGAAAATATGTCATGTGAATACTCTAGGTTAATGGAAAAGTATTTTTAAAGTGAATAAAAATGCTAATTAACTTTGGGGTAAATTTTACGGTTGAGTTTTACGAGCTTTTAAGTGATTTCGACACGAAAAGCAAGACCCGAGACCCCTAGGATCCCATAGCCGGTCAAATGGTCAAGCGGGAACAAGGTGGCTAGTTTTTAGCATTGTTGTCTTGAATTTGTACACATATATTCCTTCCACTAGCTTATTTCTATCCATTTCATTTTCATTTCAAAAATAAAACACACACTTAAGTATGTGTGTGTGTGAGTCGTCCGCCACCTAACCACCATAAACCACCATAGTTTTCCAACTTTGATCAAGAAAACATGAAGACATAAATATTTGGGGTTGATTCTAGTGTTTGGTTATTCATTTAAACAACGTTTGGGTTGTCCGGTTCGTGTCGAAATCTACAATTTGGACCGTTTACTTTGAAGTTTTCAATTTAAAAATTTCGTATTGTCCATATGGGTTATTTTGATGCATAGATGTTAGTTGTACAAGTTGATCGTTGTGAAAATTGATTTTTGGAAGCGAAACGGAAGAAAAAGAGGGTGTTTGGTTCGTTTAGTAAGAAAAGGAAAAAGAGGGTTTTTGTAGTTTTGATGTCATGGTCGTGATGGTTGAATAATATATGGATAGCTAAGATAGCTATTTTTTATAGTAGCTTGTATAGCTTATTCGAGCTTATTTTTAAGCTATTTCTTGGCTTATATGGGCTTATATGCCACGTGTACTTTCTCAAAATCACTTAGAAAGTGATTTTGATTAATTTGTGTTATGACATATGTTGTGGACTATTTTTGAGGCTTATGGTCGTAACCAAAAGCGATACGTAGCTTATTAGCTTATTTTCTAGCTTAATATGCGTATTTTGGAGTTTATGGACTCACGGCCCAATAAGTCTATTCGAGCCGCTGCTTAATGGGAGGGCTTATTGTGTCCAGCTATTTTTAACAGATAGAGATATATGCTTATATATGTAAATGGACTTTGGTTTTGGACTTAAATAGTATTTTGGACTTATATATGTCCTAATGGACCCTTGTTGGGCCTTAAGGCCCAATAAGCGATATGTAGTAGTTATGAAAATTTTGATGGACTTTTGAAAATGGAAATATATTTACGAAGTGATATTGAATGATATTTTGGAGAAAAAAATGTTGGCAAGTGTTAAAGATTGAGATTTTGAAATTTTGTCGAAAAGTGTCGAATTTGTGAAAATTGATGAAAATAAGGTTTGAAACCTTGGAAAACGTTGTATAAACGTACGGATCATGTCGAAATTTCGTAAAAAGTTTATACTTATAAATTTTCTTAAAAACATGATTTTTGATTTTTAAATAATAAAATATTATTTAATTATTTTATTTATTTAATAAATTCACTAAAAGACGAAAAATATAATTTTTCTTGAAACTTCTCCAAAGTGTTTATTATGAGTAAACGTTTCATTTTCAACCGTATAATGATTATTTTAAAGTGACTAAGGTGTACCGAATGGACTTGTCGAGACATATTTATAATTAATAATTATAAATATTTATTATATTACTTATCTATTTACGCTAAATAGTATAAGTTTGTATTATCAGAGAATGAGATTGATATGATTGTGGAGATAAGTTGTCAACCATCACACCACTAAAACTGTTTTGGGTAATTGTACAACGCGTCTAAACTCTACGCATCAAACGTGAAGATTGTTTTGGAATTGGATGATTAAATTGAGACATTAACTGGACTAGGTCGTGTGCGGGTGTCGTTGCATTTGCTTGTGTAGTAGAAGTTGGTTGCTAAAGGCTTGCTTGAGGTGAGTTCTCGTAGCCCCACTTTTTACTGTTTTTTCGTTAGGGAAAAGTGATACTGAAATGTGTTTGAAATATTTTGAATTGAACTGTGCTAAATGTGGTTTTGTTTTTGGACAAGTTATATGCTTATGACTGCTATGTGAATATTAATGTCTGATCGAAGATATGCTACCTAGTGATTGTGATTATGGGAGCGGATGGGTACGCCTACCCAGGTTGTGTGAGGTCCTGCCCTAATATAGTGCTCCAGCTGGTAGACCCTTTAGGTGCGTAAGTGACATATTGTGATTGACTAGCTGTGGGGCTATGTCTTGGATTATTGTGATTGACTAGCTATGGTGCTATGTCTTGGAGTGTATGCATAAATATTCACTGTCATATAGCACTATTGTCAACTGTTGAAATATTGGCACTACTTTTAGCTTTAAGGTCAAACCTACGAGCTCACCAACATTATTGTTGATGTTTTTGAGTATCATTTTTAGGTGAAGTGATAGAAGAGTAGTTTGGTGATTGATAGCAGACTTAGAAGTATCCCGTATGGAATTTCGTTTGGTACCGATACTAGTCTATGTGAGGTGTCAAAAGCCTGGTCACTTAGCCGCAAGGTTGGGATGTGCCGAGACGAAAGTCGCTACATGGGATGATCTCGCCTTTAAACTCATTATTCTAAGGTGGAACGTAAAGCATAGTATGTTGCAAAAAGTTGATCCATGGTTGAAATTCAAGATAGCACATTCACTTAAGATATAATAAATGTCGGGAGTAAAAGGTTCACAAGTTGCAAATATGAGTAGTGTTAGCATCCTTACTGATATTTAGCTGTGATTTTGTTTTAAGCTTGGTTTGGATAAGTGAAAAGTCAGGAACGATGAATTTATCCTTTTTGGGGCATTCTCGGAATCGAAATGCATCTTGTTCTATGATCCCTAACAATTATGGAAATAACGAAAGTCGAAATAATCTCAATTATATTATTAAAAAAAATGAAAAAAGTTTTTAGAAAAATGGGAAATAGGGGTGTTTTATAACTTGTGATTTCTTAACTTTCTCCACGAAAATCTTTGCTACTTTTCAAAGGTTTAGTTTGGGGAATTTTGATATGTGTGAAAACACATATCCGTTTTATATTAAAATAGACCCTAAAAAGACCAAAACTGTGCATAAAAGGCTTGTATATTGCTTGTTTTGTCTTTCTTATTATGTAGGTACGGATAAAGCAAAAATCACAAGAAAACGGTCAAAACCGGACAAACACAAACACGAGAACGAAAGAGCACACAAAGAGCCGGGAGAAAGCTATCAAAGTTAAACCCTTGTCAAACTTGGTCAACCAAATTCAAGGTCACAAGAAGACAAAAATCTCAAAAATTTCTAATTCAGTCCCTCATCTTATACCAAATTACAAAAGTAGTCCCTAAAAAACTAAAATTAGTTAACACCCATTAACTAATAAGCCCTAAACAAAACAACCCGTTAACTCCTTTTATAACAAATCCAAAACCAAGCCCGGGCCCAAATCCCTTATAACCCGGCCCATAGTCCAAGTCAACCTGGGTCAAACAAACACAAACGCACCCTTATAAGTAAAAATAAGCGGGAAAGTTTGTTGTTACTGTAGATCGTCTTCCCCAATTACCCAGGGTCAAAAACAAAGGGCTTTTACCAATTAAGGGGTAAGGAGGACAATTCAAGGGGCAAAGTACACATGGGCAGAGTAATACATCATCAAACGCACCCTATTGGCCTATCCCATGTGAAGAATGACACGGTGGCAAGTAAGAAAGCATAAGGAAAGGGGTATTTTGCACTCATTCTACTCTCAAAAGAAGCACAAGCTGTCACAATCACGGATTGCCAAGCTGGCAATCCGTGTGAGATATGATGTGATCCAAAGGCTAAGATTTCTCTTCCAATCATTGAGAGAATATACGGACAAGATCAAGAGGAGCGTATAACTACCAAGGAACCTAGAAGATTCAGAAGATGGCTATAAATAGCCCTTCACTCCTCACACACAAAGGATTTTTTTTTTTCTTTAACTAGCTTTCAGCTTTTAGATTTTTAGGAAATTTAGTTTAAGCTTTTAAGTTTTAAGTCAATGTAATTTTCATTTAAACTTTTGTAATTTTCTTTTCAAGTAATGTAATCAAGATTTTTCAGTCAATGAAATCTAGTTTCTCTTAAATAAAGTGTCATAAGCTCTTATAAATCTAAATGTTTTTGTTCACTTCTATCACAAGCTACTTACACAAGCTCATTATAGCTCTCACAAGTCTTTAAGCTTGTGATCGAGCTTAAATAGTCATTTAATCAACTCAAACTCTAAAATCAGCCTAAATACCCTTGCTTATTGACTGTGGACTTATGGAAGGGAAGCTAGCTATGGAAGAGCTTCCAAGGACTTATACTGGCTTATCATTGATAAGCCAGAGCTGTTGATAAGCTCTTTGAGCACTTTAGCCTTTGTTTTGCTAATGCCATTATAAGTTTTCATTTACTTTCCTTGTCTTAAGTTTCCTAGTTTAGATTTGCTTATCTGCGTATAATTTTCTTATCTAGTTGCTTATTTGATCTTATATCTGCTTCATTGTGCTTATTAATCATGTTTAGTCATATATTTTTAGCTTTTGTAGTTTAGATTTAATATTGTTTCATTTAGTCTTATAAATTAATAAAATACCAAAAATATTAGGTTAATTCATAAGATCTTTGTTACTAGCTTAAATAGTTGTTAAAATAAGTCTAATAGGTTAGTTTATGATTGCTTATTATCTGGTAATTGAAAGTTGTTAATTAGATTTCATAGTAGAAAGCCAAAGTTGAATCTGTCTAGTATAAAGGAGTGTTTAGATTAATGCAGTTTGACCTCTTAAAGTCAAACTGAGTTGCGCAATTTATTTTGGTTAGTTTGATTTTCAAATTTGATTAGGTTTTGAGCAGGTTTGTAGGATTAGATTAAGTTTAATATCGTTTTGAGGCTTAATTCTTTTGTTCCTGCACCAGGGGAATTTTCCCTTTCATTTGCTTGTTAAAATTTTGATCCAAGCCTCATTGAGCTTGGATCTTGTTTGTGTTAAGTTTAAACACACTAATTGAGTGTGTCTAGTGCAAGTGAAACCATTAAGGTAACCTGCATTGTTGTTTTGACCCTTTGTCAATTGCATCAGCAAGAGTAACAGCAGTTACTACAGCTGTCTCTTTCAATATCATTTAAGCTAGTTTTAGTAGGATTTAGATTTTAAAATTTAGTAAGTTTATAGATTAGATATAGGTTAAAATAGATTAAGTCTTAATTTTAAATTTCTAGCTTGTTTAATAGGGTACATTAGCTTCTAAAGTTCATAAAAAACCTCAAAAGGCCAAAAACAATAGTAACTAATATTTAGCTTTTCAATTTAGTTTTCTAGCTTTTAGGAGGTGTTTTTATGGTTTGGATTCATAGAATGATAATAGAGTAATTAGATTTCAAAAGCTTAGCTCCTGTCATAGATTATAGAGCTTTTTAGCTTATTTAGATTTTGAGTTCTTAAGTGCTTATTTCTGAGTTTGCTATTTTTATCATTAAATTTAGGAGCCCTATAGTGTTTTTGGTTAATTTAGCTTTTCATAATTAGCTTCTACACATCATTAGCTTTCTAGGACAGTTTTCGTTTTCAAATTTGAGCTTAAAATGAGTTGTGTGCAAGCTTATAAAGGAAAATTAGCTTTTTGGAGCTTAAAAGCTCACTTTCTGAAAACTGCAACTTAAAAAGCTTTTAGAGAGCTTATTTTTGAGTTTCAGCTTATAGTTTTTTTATTAAAGTAGCTTAAAAAGTTGTCCTCTACAACTTTTGTTCTTTAATTTTTTTTTAAAAGGGGGGAAGTGGAAATCGGGGGTGAGCAAGGCTCGAACCCCCGACCTCAACACCTCAACCCTTTTATAAACATAACACACCACTCCCTACCGCTGTGCCCTTGGGTCTTTTTCATAAGACTCTCACACAATTTATCTTTTATACTCATTTTCCCCTTATAAGCCTATTAAGCTGTTTAAGCTTATTCCGCGGCTTATTTAATAAGCTGTGACACCGGGCTTATTTTTCTTAGGTTTTAATTAGTTTAAGCTATTTTCTGTAATTTTTCTAGAATTTTTATAGTTCGTTTAGTATTTTTAAACATTTATTTTCATTAAAAACTTTAAAAAATCATAAAAATAGAAAATTAATAAAAAAAATATAAATCTTTTTTAGAAAATTTTCTTTTATCCTAAAGTTCATAGGAAAATTAGTTTTGCTTTCGTAGGGTCTAATTTGCAAAATTTCGATTTTTAAAGAACAGGATTTGTCCTTGTTCTCGTTTTTCATGTTTTAACGCTCATTTTAACTCCGTTTTTGTTCTAGTTTTCTTTAAACTTACTTGTTAGTCAAATAGAGTCCATTTAAAAAGAAAATTTTAAGTTAGGTTTATTTTTAGTAATTTAGGGTTTTTGACCTCCATTTAAGGGTCCCGTTTTGCGTTTTTAGTTAAATTTTGGTTTCCCGTTATTTGTCTTTATTTTTAATTGTTAGAATTTGTTAATTTCAATTTTTAAAAGTAGATAATCAAATCATCCATTGTTTCCAATTCAAATCATTGTCCAAACATCTAACGTGGTTTCAATTTCACAAGTCGTTGGGGAAACGACCCGGGGAATCATACTTCCCGGTTAATATACGTATTATATTATATTATATATATTTTGTAGAATTTCCTTTTCACCTTTGTCCTCAAGGGTAAATTGGTAATTTTCCATCGTATTATATATTATATATTTTACATGTATAGATTCTGACGAATCACACATAATCTGGACATATTTGCATGATTTAGGGTGTTAAATGATCTTGAAATAGTGTATAAAATGACACCTCATCACAGGTAACTCTTGACACCAGTAATATGCCTTGAGCATCCACTGTCCAGGTACCAAATAGGCTTCCTAATGTCACATTGCATAAATATGTTCAGAATGATTAGTTTTGCTTAGAAACCCACCTTTTAATAGGAGTCTTAGATCTGTTAGCATTTGATAATTCAGCCCTAGTTGATTTTAAAGCTTCATCCTTTTTGGCTTGAAGTGCTTCACCTCTTTTGAACCATTCAGTATCATAGTGATCAGTTATGGTATGAGTTGAGCTACCACAAGCTTCACATCTTTTGAAGGCGTGTTGAGGATTTCTTGGATTGATCTCTCTTTTTAGAGAGATAATCCTGTTATGACCATTTGTGTCATGGTCATAACTTCCACATAATCTACATATGGGATAGTATAAACACTCATTAGATAAATGATCTATATATCCACAATGTATGCAAGGTGGAAAGAAGCATTTTGATGGTCTTGGGATAAGTTGTTGTGTAGTAGTCAGGTAATGACTTTAAGTTTATATAATACAAGAGTTTGTCCTAGTCATGAGATGCAAAAGTTTAGAATCAAGTATTGTGAATCACGCCATGGTCGGGGGCTGGCCAGTTATGCGTATTCTAATAGGTTTCTGAGTTGGCTAGGTTAGTTCCACATTTGGTAAACCCTAAAGAGGATGCTTGAGAGTATGTTATGGCCTTGCTCCCAGATCCATGAGAATGGGTGGCAGCAATGGAGCCAACAGAACTATACAAACTGTGGTGTGCAGATTTCTGGTGCACTGACTGATGAGGCTGTTAGGAATGGATCAATTAAGAAGGTTGAAAAGAGAGGTAATGTGGGGGAACCTAGTAAGGATAGGAGTGGAAGGGATGATAATAAGAGGACTAGGATTGTAAATGCTTTTGCTACTACTGTGAACCCTATAAGAAGAGAGAATACGGATACTTGGCCCAAGTGTACCACCTGCAACTCCTACCATGCACCCGAACGACCTTGTCGCATATGCTTTAACTTTAACTGCCCGAGTCATTTGGAAAAGGATTGTAGAGGCGTACCAAGGAATGTGAATCTTGTCAATGTTAAAATCCCAACTGTTAGAGCATGTTATGAGTCTGGTAGTACCGACCATGTCAGGTCAGCTTGTCCTAGATAGATTAGGGCACAAGGACCGGGAGAAAATCGTCCAAACCAAATTGCTGCTAATAACGGGGGTCAGGGTCATAGAAATCAAGGGAACCAGGCTAGGGGTAGGGCATTCATGTTGGGAGAAAAGGAAGCTCGCCAAGATCCAAACATTGTGATAGGTACGTTTACTTTGAACAATCATTTTGCCACTACCTTATTTGACTCTGGTGCCGACTATAGTTTTGTTTCCACTACTTTTATACCTCTATTAGGCTTAGAGCCCAACGACTTAGGTTTTAAATATGAGATTGAGATAGCTAGCGGGCAGCTAGTAGATATTGATAAGGTTATTAAGGGTTGCAAACTGGAAATCAAGGGTCATGTCTTTGACATCGATTTGATACCTTTTAGACATGGGAGTTTTGATGTGATTATAGGTATGGACTGGTTGTCTAACTATAAGGCTTAGATAATTTGCCATGAGAAGGTAGTGAGGATACCACTACCGGATGGCAAGGTGCTTAGAGTAGTGGGAGAGAGACCAAAAGAGAAAGCGAGATTGTTGATGAGTACTAAGGCTAGTGATAAGAAACAAGAA